>PISX010023211.1:0-30203 GCA_004024625.1 Mellivora capensis
GGGTTCGATCCCAGGACCCTGGGATCCTGACCTGAGCCAAAGGCAGAGGCTTTAACCCTCTGAGCCACCCAGGTGCCCCAAGAGACACTTTTTTCGAACAATACAATTGTTCTGTATCTTGGGAGCTTGTTCGGAGGTGTTAGTGGGGGAATGCAGCTACTAGCACGCTCTTGACTGAAGATCTGTCCTCTATTGGGTAAAGGTCGCCCTCCTTGACAGAGTTCTGGCAGCTTCAGAAGGGACACACGTGGAGCTATGAGGGAGGAAGGGGATACCTGCCTAGTCAACCAGATCAGCCGTGTCAACCCTAGTGATGAATGCAGAGACAGATGTCGCAGCCAGATTGCCCTCACATCCAAGAACTGTTCTGTATCTTAATTGTGGTGGTGGTTAAATGACTGTACAATTGTTTAAACCAGAGATTCTTAACTAGGAGCAATTCTGGTCCTTAGGAGACATTTGGCAATGTCTAGATACGGTTTTACTTATCACAACTCAAAGGGAGAGTGGATGCTATTGTCACTTTTGGGCAGAGGCCAGGGATGCTGCTAAACATTCTGCAGCAGGACAGCCCCTACAGCTAAGAATTATCTGGCCCCAAATGTCAATAGTGCCAAGGCTGAGAAACCCTGGTCGAAGCCAGAGGTCAGAAAGTATAGCCCAAGGGCTAAATTCAGCCCACCACCTGTCTTTGTACAACCCACAGGCTAAGAATAGTTTTTAGATTTTTTAATGATTGGGGGAAAAATCAAAAGAATAGTTCATGAAAATTATATAAATCCAAATTTCAGTGTCCATAAACAAAGTCATGCTCATTTATTTATGTATTATCTGTGGATGTTCCAGCATTCCAAAAGTCAAGTTGAGTATTTATGACAAGAGACTATGTATCCATAAAGCATAAAATATTTACTACCTAGCTCTTTATGGTTAAGTTTTTTAACCATCTAAACCATGGAAATGTACACCAAAAAAAAAAAAAAGGTAGGTTTTACATACATAAAATTTTTTAAGTGAATTTAAAAATGTGAAATTATAAGATGCCTACACTGATTTAGTATGAGCTGTGTGCCAACACTCATTTCTGTAAATGTGCGTGTCCTTTCTGGCTTTTCTGATAGAAGGTAAATAGTGAATAACAGGAATTTATCACTGACTGGGTTCTGATGTGAAATTTTCCTATTTAAAAAAAAAAATCATATGCAACATCTCTGACCGTGAAGAATCTCATTCAGTTTCCTGGACACAGAGACAGTTCTCCAGAGAAGACATCTGTGATGAAGCAGCTAATACCCCGTGCACTTGTCATCAGATCAGTAACGGGGTCTGACTGGGTCTCTCTGATCATGACTGCTCCTGGACTGAATGGGGCATTTATCACACTGTCTCGGGCAAACCAGCTGACCATCATGCACATGGGCCCAAGAGCCTGTGAATTAGCTCCTGTCCATTAGCCCCTGTCCAAACACTCTGGCCCTAGTACCATAGTCACATTATCAGTCCCCTCCAGACCCTGGAAGCGTGATCAGGCATGAGCTCCCTGTCTCCTACCATCCCTCATCTCCACTTGGACAAACTGTCAGTTAATTAGCTAATGTGGGTAAAAATGCTCGTAGCTGAAAAATGCTCAGCTGGGCTATTATGATAATCATCTGCTGGCTCCCCTCCCTCCAATTCCCTCTATCCCAAATTCAGCCCACAGGACTCCTTGCTGTCTGCGGATGAGAAAACTGGAGGAGGTCATTGAATGGTCACCCATGTTTAAGGCCAGAGCCCCCTTAGCCTCCTGATGCTATGCCAGCTGGTATTGTAAATCCTGAAGCCCATGGTCAGGATTGACTTTCCTTATTTAAAGGAATTGGCAGGGTGCCTGGGTGGCTCAGTCAGTTAAGTATCTGCCTTTGGCTCAGGTCATGATCTTAGAATCCTGGGATTGAGTCCCACATCATAGGGCTCTCTGCTCAGCGGGGAACCTGCTTCTCCTCTCCATCTGCCTGTTGCTCTGTGCTCTTTCTCATTCCCTGCCAAATAAATAATTTTTTTTTTTAAGATTTCATTTATTTAGGGGTGTCTGGGTGGCTCAGTCATTAAGCATCTGCCTTTGGCTCAGGTCATGATCCCAGGATCCTGGGATCAAGCCCCACATCAGGCTCTCTGCTCAGCAGGAAGCCTGCTTCTCCCTCTCCCACTCTCCTTGCTTGTGTTCACTCTCTCGCTGTGTCTCTATCAAATAAATACATAAAAATCTTTAAAGAAGGGCGCCTGGGTGGCTCAGTGGGTTAAGCCACTGCCTTTGGCTCAGGTCATGATCTCAGGGTCCTGGGATCGGGCTCGCTGCTCGGCAGGGAGCCTGCTTCCTCCTCTCTCTCTGCCTGCCTCTCTGCCTACTTGTGATCTCTCTGTCAAATAAATAAATAAAATCTTTTTTAAAAAATCCTTAAAGAAAAAAAAAGTTAAAATTTAAAAATTTTTTCATTTATTTAGTTGAACGAGACAGAGACAGAGAGAGAGAACAGCAATAGGGAGGAGAGAAAGAAGCAAGTTTCCTGCTGAGCAGGGAGCCCAATCCCAGCAGGACTTGATCCCAGGACCCTGGGATCATGACCTGAGCCAAAGGCAGATGCTTAACCAACTGAGCCACCCAGCTGCCTTAAGTAAAATCTTTTTAAAAAAGCAACATGGCAGATCTAGGATTCCCCCAAATTATCAAGTTTTGGATGATGTTTGATTTCTTTCTTCAGCTAGATGAATCATTTAGAAAGTCAAAACAGCCTTTTGAAAAGATTATGTGGGAATCATAGCATTATCTGCTCCAAGTTTGCAGAGCTTTAAGCCTGACATTCCTAGGGCCAAAACTCAATTCTCCACCTCTCAATTCAAGCTGCTTTGAGAAATCCCTGTTCAGAAAGTTGATCTGAAGGACGGGATGTCAGCTACAGTGCCCCAAGTTGCTGAAGTTTCATGCAGTTATCAAATGCCAAAACAGGAAGGTGCCCAGGGGCAGACACGTGTTACTCCTATCCATCTCCCCTTTCTCAAAGGTCTTTCTGTGGGGTGGGACTGAAAATAGCTGACCTCAATTCCCCAAGGCCCAATTTCAGAAGAGTTAACAGCATAATTTCACTGTAGCCATATTTGGTCAATTCCTGTATGTTCCCTTATGATGCTTAGAGAGTAGTTAGACTATCTTGTTTCTCTCTGCCTATCACCCTTCTCCATCACCTTTCCTAAAGTCCTGTCAGTTCTCATCAGGGCAGCTGTTATGGCCTCTTCCCTGGGTCCCCACTACCATCCCGTGCCCCTGCTGACTCCTAGCTCTCCTCCTCAACAGCCAGATCATTCCAAAACACAATTGTGACCAGTATCACCACTGCCTATAAATATTTAATGGCTCTCTATCATTGGCAGAGTAAGTCCGAACTCCCTAACCAGACAATCAAGTCCCTTCAAAATTCTGTCTCCACTCCAACACACTCTGCTTGTACCATACCAGGCCATTCCCCCTTCCCCACCTGTGACTTGGACATGCCAGGCTCTGTGTCCATGCTCACACCTTTTCCTTCCTTCTGGAATGCCCTTTCCACCTCATCTGCATCCATGAAAAACCTTTCTTCAAGAGTCAACCCGGGGATGCCTGGGTGGCTCAGGGGGTTAAGCCTCTGCCTTCAGCTCAGGTCATGATCTCAGAGTCCTAGGATCCAGCCTGGCATCGAGCTCTTTGCTCATCAGGGAGCCTGCTTCCCACCCCCACCCCCACCCCTGCCTGCTTCTCTGTCTACTTGTGATTTCTCTCTCTGTCAAATAAATAAATAAAAATCTTAAAAAAATGTCAGCCCAAATGCCACCTCCTCCAGGAAGCCTTCTATGAGCTCACCTCTGAACTGACAGAGCCCTTTGTTATTCTCTTGGTCCTGCTTTACTTTCTATGGTGGCTATTAATGTACAGATGCACTTTCCCCCACGGGACAATAGGCATATTAAAAAAAGCCCTATAACCTAGTGTAGCATATAGTAGGTGTTGGTAATCATGAGTGACAGATGAACAAACTGCAGTAGAAGATCACAGGCTAATAGGCTAACAAGAGCATGAATCAGAGGAAGGGAACTGGGTTGGAAGGAGAAGCACAAGTCACAAAAAAAAAAAAAAAAAAAAAAAAGGCCAACAAGGTTGAAGACTGAGCTGACATCTTAATAACAATAGCTTGCAAAGCCCGGGAATTGTGCTAAGCATTATCCCATTTACTCATCACAACCACTCTAAAATACAAATACTATTATCATTGACATTTTTCAGATGAGAAACTGAGGCTCAGAGAGGGTGAATTCATCATTTCAGCCACTGGCCTCCTTATTGGTCTTTAAATATATCCCATATACTCCCAGTTCTTTTTTGTTTTTTAAGATTTTTTATTTATTTACTTATTTGACAGACAGAGATCACAAGTAGGCAGAGAGGCAGGCAGAAAGAGAGAGGAGGAAGCAGGCTGTCCGCCAAGCAGAGAGCCCATTGCGGGGCTTGATTCCAGGACCCCGAGATCATGACCTGAGCCGAAGGCAGAGGCTTTAACCCACTGAGGTGCCCCTCATACTCCCACTTCTGAGTCGTCACACTTGCTCTACCCTCTGCCCGAAACATTCTTCCCCCAAGTACAGGCAGAGCTTGCTTCCTCCCTTCTTGTAGGTCTCTGTTTAAATATCACTTTACCAATGAGTTCTCTTCTGGTCACCCTATATAAAATGGCAAATAATCCCCCAGTCAGGGCCAAAGCCCAGATTTAAAACCAATTCTGACTCCAAAGCTAGATGACAAAGTTATAGTCGGGGCACCTGGGTGGCTCAGTGGGTTAAGTTTCTACCTTCGGCCCAGGTCATGAACTCAGGGTCCTGGGATCGAGCCCCACATCGGGCTCTCTGATCAGCAGGGACCCTGCTTCCCCCTCTCTCTCTGCCTGCCTCTCTGCCTACTTGTCATCTCTCTCCCTCTCAAATAAATAAATTTTTTTAAAAAATCAAAGTTATAGTCATGGGGCGGGGCAGGGGGGAGGCTGTCAAAGGGACTAGAAATGCTCATCACTTAACCAATTACTGTGATGATTGGTTGGGCCAGGGTCTCAATGACCAACCCTGGAACAGGGCAGGGTCAGGGAGGGGAGGCCCATGGATCCACATGGATCAAAATGGAGGAGGGATACTCCAACAAAAAATTGGGAGACTTCAAACCAAAGGAAGAGAGAATTCCAGGCAGGTAAAAACAATAAATATTCACAATAGCCAAACACAACCAATTTAGTGAAGGAGATGGTCTGATCTGTAGATGAATTCACCAGTCCAAAAGGACCAAATCATTGACCTAGTAGACCCACATTGCTCTGGCCTCCAAGAAACTACTCAGCACCAAAAAACTGAGATTCCATTTTTTACTTATCAAATTAGCAAGAATTTTTTTTAAAGATTTATTTATTTATTTATTTGACAGACAGAGATCACAAGTAGGCAGAGAGGCAGGTAGAGAGAGAGGGGGAAGCAGGTTCCCTGCTGAGCAGAGAGCCTGATGCGGGGCTCGATCCCAGGACCCTGGGATCATGACCTGAGCCAAAGGCAGAGGCTTTAACCCGCTGAGCCACCCAGGCGCCCCAAGAATTTTATTTTGAAAGGTTGTTTTTTATTGTTTTTTTTTGTTTGTTTGTTTGTTTGTTTTTTTGAGAGTAAGAGTACAAGGAAGGCAAGAGGAAAAGGGAGAAGCAGACTCTCCACCGAGAGCAGGGAACCCAAGGCAGGGCTCAATCTCAGGACCCTGAGACCACGACCACAACTGAGACACCCAGGTGCCCCAAGATTTTTTTTAATGTTAATACCTCTGTCAGGATGCTGGAGTATAATTGGTAGAAACTTTCTTTCTGGAAAGCATTTTGGAAATCTCAAGTTGGAAATATCAAGATCTCAAAAAATATTTTGATCCTCTGACCCAGTAATTTCACTTCTAGAAAAATTTGTAAAAAAATATAATCCAAAATATGGGCAAAGATTTAGGCACCAAGGGGGCACCCAGGCAGCTCAGCCGGTTGAGGAGCTGACTGTTGATATCAGCTCAGGTCATGATCTCAGGGTCCTTCGGGTGAGCCTCATGCCAGGCTCTGGGCTCAATGGGGAATCTGCTTCAGAATTCTCTCTCTCCTTCTGCCCCTCACCCAACTTGTGCACACACTCTCTCTTTCTCTCAAATAAATAAACAATCTTTTAAAAAAAGATATAAGCACCAAGATTTTCATCACAGAGTTTTTATAATAGCAAAAAAGAAAGCAAAGAAGAAAGACAGAAAAGAAGGAAGAAAGAAAGGAAATCTATATGTGTAAGGATTAGGGTTTGGTAAAATGTAGCTCCATATAGAAGATTATGCAGTCATTAAATGATATGGGATAGTTCATATCAATTTGTTGAGTAAGAAAGCATGATACAAAACTGTCTACACAGTATATTAACCATGTAAAAGAAAGCCACATATGCCCAGAAAGGAAAAAGATAAATATATAAAAAATGCTGGTAGCATTTATCTCTCCATGATAGATGCTTTATATATTTTTTCTTCTTACTTGCATATATTTTCCACAATGATCAAATATTACTTAAACATTATTTTGAAAGTAAGCCCTTCTTAGCTCCTAAGAATTTGGCCACCCACTTACCATCTCAGCCATTTGGACACCTGGGGAGAAACACTTGGTGGGTGACACAAGAAGGTTAGCAACATTTTTTGTGTCTTACAACATTTCCCCCATCATTCACAGAAAGATCAGTTTTTCTTGTATTTGCCGGTCCACCCTTATAAAGAATCCATCACTTCCTCACATGATGCCTTCTTTTTTTTTTTTTTTTTTTTTTTAAGTAAAACAAAACCTGGGAATGGACCATAAACTTGTGCTGAACCCTGATATGAAAATGGGTAGGCCTTGGGCTTCCAGCTGCCGATGGAGTGCCAGGGCAGAAGGGATGCTCAGGCTGATGGGTGCCAGAGGTAGAAAAAAGTGCCCCCATTGTAGGCCTAAAATGCCTCCAAGAATTCTAGCCTGCCACTATTTGGGGTTCTGTGGACACAGTCTGCCTAAAGGGCCCTCAGAAGACAAAGTCTCTCTCACTGCAGGCAATGGCTAATTGCCAATGATTGCTGGCCTGGGAGACAGAGAACAAGATTATGCTTCTATGACAACACAAATGGCACTACCTCCAGGAAGCTTTCCTGCCTCCTTCCCTGAGTCTCACTACCACTCCAGATTACATTTCTCCCTCAAGGAGCTATGGCTCTGGGTACTTCCCTTCCCCCTCTTGGAGCAAATGTCACTAGTGATGATGTGGCAGTTGGTACTGTGAGAAGACATCCCACAGACCTTGGTTCCCTCTCTGGCTCTGCCACTCAATTCCTGAACCTCAGTTTCCTCAGCTCTAAAATGGAAACAGTAAACAGCATAGAGAACTGTCCCCATCCTGGGACCTGACAACCTTACCAGGCTCCTGTAACATGATTATACCCAAAGAAACTGCCAGGCAGCCCAGAGTCACAAAAGAATACTCACTAGGCCCAGCCCAGTGGTGGCAGCAGCCCCCCCCCATCTCCCCACCCAGACCTCCAGCCAGCCGCAGCCAGGGAACAGACAGCCAGTGGTGGCTAATGATACCTCTCCCATCTTCTGGACAGAGTAATTGCCAGGTGGGATGGCAGGACCCCAATTATTGAGGGTCTGTCCAGGGGTGTGGTCACAGGCATGTCCAAAACTGAATTCAGCTTCCCCTCAAATGTGTTACCCTTCCTGCTGCACCACCCAGGGGACCCAAGTTGGAAATCAGGATAAGGTCCTCACATCTCCTTGTCTCCCATTCAATCCATTTGTCACCAAGTCCTGTCATTTCCATCTCTCAAATCCACATTTCTTTCCATTCCATTCCAGGGCTTCCTGCTGTAGTTCACATCACTATCCACTTTTTCACAGGTCTCCCGGTCTTCACACTGCACCACAGGGAGGCTCTTTCCTCCTGCTGCTGCTGAAAACCCCTTAATAGCTCTCAGAAAACCAGCCTCAGTAAGTTTAAGCCCCGTACCTTGCTCCAGTTTGGTCCCGGCTTACTTTTCTAACCTCATCTCCATTCCCTGCCTCCTGTCTGTAGTTTCCCCTAATTCACTGTCCTGTTTCTCACCAGCCTGTTTTTGCTCATGTCATTCCCTGTCATTAATGTCCTTCTCTACCTCCCTTTTCCACTGACTAGTTCCTTTTCATATTTTAAGAGTTAGCTCAGATTTCCATTCTTCCAGGAGGCTTTTTGCTCCCACATTCCCAACACACACACTCCCAAACTAAGTGTCCTCATTGTTGCCACTTAGTGTGAGCACTGTTCCAAGCACCTTTGATGCTTGTAACTCATTTAACCTTCACAGCAAACCCTGTGCCTAGGTTCTCCTATTATTATCATCATCTTTGGATAAGAAAACTAGGGCTTGCAGAAGTTAAAGTAGCATTTCCAAGGCCAAATCAGTGGCTTAGCAGTGCTGAAACCAGGTCTATTTTTTTCTTCAATAAAAAGACCTGCATTGTTCTTTTCTGATTGTAAAAGTGTGGAAAAAGAAGTAAAAATCACTCTTCTTTCTGTCAATTTGGTGAATACCCCTGGTCTGGCATGCAGTAGGCACTCAGTAAATGCCATTTCTCTATGCCTATGTATACATGCTGATTTGGATAGCATTTTATATAAACCGCTCACACCAATCCTGCAGTTTCCTGAATCTGGAGCTCCTGGGAGTGCACCACGCACCCCCACTCCCGCATCCATCTAGTTTCTAGTAGTCTCAGGCTCCCCGGCCTCCGAGGTCTCCAAACTACAGCTTGGTTTCCCTGCGAGATGAGGACAGGGATCGCTGGAACTCGTTCTCAGGTCACAAACCACAACTGTACAGAGACCAGACACAAGAGACCAAGTGAGGTGCCCAAGCCGCGTTCAGGTTTGGCGTAGCCCCTCCTAGGCCGGAGGATTCCCCCTCGCTCCACCCCCAACGCTCTCCAGCCCTACACCTCTAATCTCTCTACCAAAACCTCCGGCCCAGACCTGGGGACCAGGGTCTCTACCTGCCCAAGGTGCTCCCACCCCCACACTTCCAGTCAAGCTCTTGGTGACTCCCACTCTGCATCTCGGGTCTTCCACACCGCGGCTTCCAGGTTCCCCCCCTTAGTCCCTCCCCCCCGCGCGGTTAATTACAGCCCCGCCCCCAGGTTTAGGGCCGCAGCCGCCCTATTCCTAGGCTCCCACCGCCAACCCGCCCCGGGGCTGCTTCCCTGGCTGGGAAAGTACCGTCCCCTCCCCCCGCCCCGTTCAAGGCCCTGGCGCCCTTGGGTCAGGGCGGGAGGAGGCCCTTCCAGACAAGGGCTGGCGCCGGGTGCGTCGCACTTTACGGAAAGGACGCCCGGGAATAAATCCGGAGCGGATTTGCATCACAGCATCAGGGGAGGGCTCGCAGCCGCCGAAGTTCTAGAGCGAAGGACGTCCCCGTCCTGTCCCGGACCAGTGGCGGGTTTAGGAGCAGTGGAGGAGGGGGAGGGAAGCTGCTTCAAGGGAGGAGGTGTGCGCACCGCCGTGAAACCTGGGGGCGGGAAGCCAGCTAGTGGGGAGTAATCTCTTCCCCTTGGCTGGGCGGACCTCAGCCTCCGCCTGGGTCCTCGTCGAGGGAAGTGGGGACCGAGGTTTTCTGTACATGGGTGTAACTGGGACTAAAGGAAACAGCCCCGGCCCGGGGGTAGGAGAACTTAGCAGTCCCCACCCATACTGCTAAGAATCTCCCAGCCCTGGTCTCCTGCGATCCCCCGCCCTCCGTCCGCTGGGGTCCTTGTATCCCTGTGGCCTGCACGTCAGTGACTACTGTGTGCTCACAGAGCGACAGTCTTGGCCTCCGGTCCTAGCCCGGGCTTAGACTGCAGCTCATCAGACTTCCGCTCCACCCCCATGGGCCAGTCTGCAGGGCAATTCATTCGCGTCCTTAGGTGAGGCAGCTTGTGCTTTCTCAGCCGCCAGGTCTTTTACCCCTTTGTATCAGCTAAAATGTTGCTCCTTTTAAGTCCAGCTCCAAAACCACCTATACATCTTCAGTGAAACCTGTAGGGGTCCGTGACCCTGCCTTTCTTAGCCCCCAGTGTCCCAAGTCTGAACCTCTCTTTTAACCCTGAAACTTCTCTCAGTGTATCTACCAAGCACTAGGCTACAAGTTTTGACGAACGAGACTTAACTGTGTCCTCAGTGCCAAGGGGAGTGCCAGGCACTTGGTGGGGACAGCATTGGCTGCTGTGTGATCTTTGGCAGGTCCTGCTCCCTTTCAGGACTTCACACTCCTCCCTCACCCTCACGGTGAAGCATTTGGACGAGATGGCCGTCAGGGTTGCCTGCCTCTCTGACGCTCTGAGCCAATGACTTACCGAATCTCCAAGCCTCCTATGATGACCCACCCTGGGAAGGGCAAAAGTCAGGGTTCCATTTGAAATTCTTACACTCTGCTGAGTCAGTTAATAGAGACAGCTGTGGAAGGTAGCTGAAACTTAGGGATCCAAAAGGTTTCTAGAGGTCAGTCTAATGCCAAGGCACCACAATGCTATCCCAGCTGGAAAGTCCCCCCCACCCACCCACCAGGTTCCAGAGCCCTGAAAACCAGTTTCATTGGGGGGGGGGGGGGGTTAGGCCATCCCAGAAAGTGAAGAAACCCCCATTCACCGCCCCTCCCCCAACACATACACACACTCTCCAGGAGCAGTGGCAGCAGCCTCTCAAGCCCCTTTAGACCATCCCAGGACCACCCCTCTCTCCATTCTGATCCCGCATATAACTGCCCCAGTCCAGTTCTCAGTAGTCTGGGGTGGGAACACCCAATAGGAAGAGACTCAGTTTAGCTTTTCTCACAGCGTAGACTGTCAGCCCCTATCTCACACTTCCCTAAATGGACCTCCCTACCTACCTGAGGCCAGCCACATGGACTACTGCTCCCTGAAACTTCCATCCAGGGGTTTTCGTTTGACCTGTTGAAGCCACATGGATTAATGCTAATCTGAAACCACAGCCCTCAGATTAAGACCATAACTGAGATCCAGTTCTCCCTAGCCTAATGACCTTGGACATGTTATTTATCCTCCCTGAGCGTCAGTTCCTTCATCCATAAAATGGGAGCAATGATTTATATACACAGGGTGGTTGCAGGCATCATGTAAGATTTATAAAACACCTCTCATAGGAACCGACATATATAGGATGTCAAATGTAAGCATTATTTATATTCCTTATTCCCTGCTTTTTCCCCTGAAGCTGTCTAACGCTTTGTCTGAAAGCTAAGCATGGAGACATCTGAAAGGGAACAGGACAAAACCAGGAGTATAAAATACGAAAACATGAGCTTAGGACCCAATTATCAACTTCAAAAGAAAGCAAAGGTGGTTTGAGGCCTAGAGAGGGGACATGATTTGCCAAAAGTCACACAGCAGATGGAGGTAGGGAGAATGGCAGGCAAGCAGGGAGAGGGAAGCAAATGAGGATGTGGGTAGGGGTTGGGGCTGAGGTTTTGAGCTGAATCCAAGGACAGGCAGCCGAGCAAGAAGATCTCCAGCTGACATTGCCCCATTTCCCATGCCCAGAAGAGTTTGGCATTTGCCTCTCTCTGGAAATGCTCCTTCTGGGTTCCTGGGTTTGCAGTAGTTTCCCAGAAATGCTAGGTAAATATGTGTCGTTTACTGAGTAACCAACCCCATAATCAGGCAGGAGTCCCCATACCAAATGCTGCTTCCAGTTTGGCTCTTTCTGTAGAGATGCATCTCCTAGGCACCACCCCAGGGAGATGCCCCTCCCCCACGAGGTCACTTACCAAGGCCTTGCTAGGGGCTCCACACCCCACCCCACAGCATGGCTTTTTTGGTCACAGCTCAGCATCCTCTTTGTTTTGTTTTTGTGTTTTTAAAGATTTTATTTCTTTATTTGACAGAGAGAGACATAGTGAGAGAGGGAACATAAGCAGGGGGGAGTGGGAGAGGGAGAAGCAGGCTCCCCGCTGAGCAGGGAGCCCGATGATGATGATGATGATGATGATGATGATGATGATGGATGATGATGTGGAGCTCAATCCCAGCATCCTGGGATCATGGCCTGAGCCCAAGGCAGATGCTTAACGACTGGGCCCCCCAGGCACCCCTCAACGTCCTCTTTGGAGAGTTGGCTCTTCCCAGCAGCCCCAAGAAATTGTGGTATACAGAATATTTTCTACTTAGTATTTTTCTTCTGAAAAAAGCCAGATGTGGCTTGCCATTCCAGTGTGATAAGGTGTCTTACTAACATTTAAAAATGTCCTGGGCTGCTGTTAACCCCAGTCATGGAGAAATTGGGAGGCATTGTGACTGGTGTCACATCGTGACTGGTTAGGCTACTTGATAATATTTTCTTTAGGCTATGTTTTCTTTGTTTCTATCATTCCACTCTCTGTATCCCCCTCCTGCTGTCCCACTCCCCTCATCCTCAGAAATCAAGAATGTGTCCTCTTGGAAGATGTCCGTCCTCTGTCTAGTTTATTGCAGGCTTCTTAACTTATTCTAAGCTCATGTGTCCTGAGCTCTCTGCCTCCTCCTCAGTGTTCATCTGTGAACTCCTTTCCCCGTCGCCAATGCCCATCCTCTAGTTTAGACATTCACCTGAAGGTAAGGGTTTCACTAATTGACTTCTCAAGACTTCTGTTTGAGGATACTCCAACTTTGAGATCTAGGAATCAGTGATGCCAGAATTCCATATTTCTGACTCTAATTCAGATTTCACCACTCTAGAATTCTGTGATGCTAAGATTCCATGACTGTGGATTCCATGCATTTAGAATTTTACGGTTTTTGTGTTTTCATGAATTTATCATGGACTTAGTGACCATAACCGGGACTCATTTGCCCTGGGTTTTTGTGTTTGTTTTCCAGAGGAAGCAAGTCTCAGCTCTGGGCTCTCTTCTCTGTATTCACTGAAGGCACAGGAAGATTGTTGGATAAAAGGTAGCATTCCCACTTTCCCTGGGGCTAGTCAGGACTAGACAGCCTAGTCCTAGTCCCCAGCACTCAGTCGACCCCATTCCTCCCAAGCTCCTCATTGGGGCTTTGAATATCTGACAGTAGCAGGAAAAGTAGGCTCCTGGGCAGGCCTTCCACCCAGCTTACTTTCCTCCCAGGCCTGCCCCAGGATCCAGGGCCAGAAAGTTAACTGGGAGACTGGCCTGGTCAAGTGGGCAGAGGGGGAGGGAGGGTTGAGTACAGGGCAAGGAGCCAGCAAAGTAGGTATGGGAGATTCCCCAGGGAGCCCGGGAGCTTTCTCTGAAGGTGAGGAAGGAACAGAGGACGGAAGTTGGGGTGTGGGTGAAGGTACTGGTAAGGGTGGGGTGACCCATATAGCATTGTAGGGTTGGAGCTAGGCTTCCGGTCATTGACCCACTGGTGACAAGGGACCTCCAGCCTGGCGCCCTGGGGGCGGTCATTCCCGTCCTTACCCATTGTCCCAAACACAAACTTTGTGTTTCTTTGCCTGAGTCAGACTCCCAGGAAAACCTAGAGGGCAGGAATTGGGGATGGGGAAACTGGCCTTCTTGCACTCCTTTCTGGAAAGGGGGCAGGACTTTCCACAGATCACACTAGGGTTTGGGGCAGACAAGGACTGGAATTCCGGGATCCTGCCTGCAGCCCAGAGCTATTCCCCCCATACTCCAAAGGGTCCCAGTATTACAAAATGCTACCCCAACAGGACTGCTCAGCCTGGGGCCTGACTGGACTCCGGGATGGAAGATGAGCCCGCCCCCAGGCAGCCTCCCCAGAGCTGTTTGGACCCCTTCTCCAGCCCCTGGGCTCTTGGCCGAAGCTGCCAAACCTGCCAAACCCGATTTTCCAGTGGCTGCCCAGAGGTGAGCTGGAACAGGAAGCCTTCTCTGGGCAAAGACCCCTCAGGCCACTGTCCTCCCTTCCTGACCCCACCCCTCGCTCTTCCCCACATCTGTGCCTCTAGCGCTTCTTCCTCCCTCAGCCTGTCATCTCCTCCTGTTGCTGCCCTGGCCTTAGGAGGTGTGGGCCAGCCCTGCCCCTCTCATCTACAGATGGAGGACTCAGGACAGGCTCCTAGGGATCATTTGTGGAAGGTTCCAAAGAACCATACCATGAATTGGGGGGGGGGGGAGACACCACATGGACGCTGGTTTGGGGTGATGTTGGGAGCACTTCCTGGGGTATGAGGAGGAAGCTCTGCTCTATGGAATTCTGGAGTGTGGTTGTCAGGGTGGAAGGTGCAAGGTTAGGGAGGGTGCCCCTCTGGTTCCCTCAGGTTATCTCCAGGAGCTAGAAAGAGACAGAGAACATCATCCCAGACCAAGTCCCCTTGCCACCAATGTTCAGAGTCCTTGCCACAGCCCGGTACAGTACCTGTGTGATCTGTCTCATGTCTGTCTCCCACTGAGCTGTAACACCCCCCAGGAAGAACTCCTGCTGTCTTGCACACTGCTCTATCTCCAGAACTTGGCACCCTCCCTGGCACATGGCAGGCACTACTGACTGAGACCGAGTTACAGATTGAAAAACAGAAGCGGAGGAACCCTAGGTGCTGGAGACCAGCCAGGTCTGCTCACCTAACCCAGGGCCCTGCTCCAGGCTGCCACATGGCCCAAGCCTCTTCCTCTGGTGTTCTCAACCCCCAGGGAGCTCTGGTGGGGTGGGAATGAGTGACCGGTACCCAGTCATCCAGGGGTCACCTAGACTGGAGTGGTGGGTGCCCTCTGGCTGCGGCTGCCTCTGGGAGCCTGGAAGGGGAGGGGCCGTGGAGGAGCCCGTCATTGCAGAGGGAGCTAAAAATAGCCAGAAGAGATGATGTCATCAGGTTCCCACAGTTCAGCATCCCCCCCACACACTCACACACACACATACACACATTCTCAGAGACACAGATACACACAGACACAAGTGTGTGCGCACACACACACACATACACCCACTCTTCTAGGGGAGGGAAGCTTCTGGGTTTCAGGGCTGCAGGGGCAGGGAAGTCTGGTGAGTGTGTCTGCATGTGTGCATGTGTCTGTGTGTGCCTGGGTTTGCATGAGTGTGATTGCATGTGTCCGTCTATATGCTTAGGTGCTCGTTTGAGATGCACGCATGTTTATGTCAGTGTATGTTCTTTCATAGACATGTGTATGTGTGGGTGCATCTGCCAGCTGGGGAGGTCCACATGCATTAGTGGCAGTGTGTAGCTCTGTTTATAAGCCTGTACTTGCATGCACCTGTATTTGTTGCATTGTGTGTCTGTGAGTCTACTTCTGTTTACACGTCTGCATATGTTCATGGACTGTGACATGTGTCTTTAAACATGCGGGCCCCTTGGTGGGCCTTGGGCAGCAGCCCAGCCATCTTCCTGCTTTGACTGAGGTTCAACACCACTTGCCCCACACCCGAGGAGCCTCATCCCCCAGCCTGCGCAGTCTGGGTGCAGTGTGGCAGTGACATCTCTGCCTGGTCCCGCCTCTCTGGGTCCTGGTGTCTGGGAAGCCTTGGAATCGAAGGACACAGACATAATTCATTTTCTCCTCCCAGGCTTTTTGAACCCCCAGGGGGCCAGGCCATAGCTTTCAGCCTTCATTCCCACCCCTAACCCTCAGGGAAGGGGAGCCCCAGACACACACCCATGCATACAGTGACACCTTGGAGAAGAGTCCCTCACAGTGTTTCCCCCCACTAAGACACAACTCCATGGAGACGCACCCCACAGCAATCCAGTTACACCTGATGACACATGGGCACACACTCAGAAAGCCAAATGGAAAATCCCCAGGCCGGAGTTCAGCACCCTCCCCCTTTCTGGACTCAGTCTCGCCCCACCCCTAACCGCCCAGTGCCCGCCCAGCGCAGCTGACAGTCCTGGAACACACTGGCCTCAGGGAATAGCTCAGGGGTTGAAGGTGGCCTGCCCTCCCCAGAAGCAACCCTCTCCTGCCTCAGGCTGCCCACACCCCATTCCTGACCTTCATTCCTCTCAGCGATGCCTCCCTCCAGCACACGCATACCCTAACAAACACACCTCCATGCACGGAGGCACACCCACCCACAAGTCCACTCCCATTGTCCTGGCCTCACACATACACACACCCCGACTACATCCGCACACTGACCATGGCAGCCACAGAGCCACATACAGCTCACACTGAAGCACTCCTGGAATTAGACTCAAGCCCTGAAATCTCTCATCTGGTCCCTGTCTGATCCATGACTCTACCTCCCTCCTCAAGGACCTGGCTCCCTATAACTTCCAAGACATCTGTGGAAACCCTTTTCCCTGTGCAGTGTGGGGAAATGCCCCCTACCTCATGGGGCTGACCAAAAGCTGAGGCGTGCATTGAGAAATGGTGTGCATTGCTGACCTTGTCCTTGTCCTTCCATTGTCTAACTGTGATCCCAGCTGTTCTCACTGAAGCCTGTCCCTGGGAGCATTCAGCCCCAAAGCCACCCTTCTACCCAGCATAGTTGTCTGGAAACACCTTACAGTGTAGTAAGCAGCTGGAACAGAAATGATTGTATTTGCCTGCTGTTAACCACCCATGGCCCCTAGGAGATGCAGGTCTGGAGCCAGCCAAGCTTCTGGACTAGTTTCTGGACATTTCTAGAAGATCAGAAAGCTGCCAGGTTGACAGAGGTGTCTGAGAACTGAGGAGAGAAAGGAGAAGGAAGAGTGTGAGGGAGACAGCAGTCCTGGAAGCTCCTCAGTTCTTAGAGTCACAGTTCCCCAGGCCCTCCTCTCTCAGCCAATACACCCTCCATTAAGGCTCTCAGCCTTTAGGACGTCTGCCATCGAGACCCCACCATACTTTGGGGGTGGTATTTCACACAGGGTATGCCCCCTAGAGTGCCTCTGCAGGGCTAAGATGGGGGAAAACGAATGGCCCTGGTTTTCCCAACCCCCACCCCGCCAGGAGGCCCTTGGCTAACCTTGTGGCGGAAGGATCCACACACTGGTGGTGGCGGTAGGAGTGTTGTTGATATCTGTGGCCACAGTGGCAGGATTGGTGGCTGCAGGGGTGGCAGCTGGGCCTTGGGGTTTCTGCCGGTACCTTCTGCGGCTACACTTGAACATCTTGGGAAATCGAGGCCGAGGCCAGCCTAGCCTTGGCCTGTGGTAGGGGGAGCTTAGGCCCCGGGGCCGAGGGGCACGGACAGGCTGAGAAGGCCCCATGGGCACAGGAAGCTTCTGTAGTGTGCCCGAGGGTGCACCTGGACAGGGCAACTGCAGCCTCTATGACATAGAGTCCACATAAGGGTGGTGCCCCACCCCATGGGTCACAGTGCTCTCCATGGATCCAGCCCAAGGGCCAGAAAAACCTCAGCTTGGCCCCTAGGCAAAAGGTACTCTGAGGAGGGGAAAATGACTCCCTGGCTTTCTCATTTACCCACATTGACAATATTAACAATGTTTCTTAAGCATTTACTGTGGTGCCAAAGAGCACCCAGTACTTTATAAACACTCTCTCATTAATCCCACAACAACCTTAGAAGGACACTCTATCATTATTCCTATTTCATATACAGTCAGTTTTCATTATTCACAGTAGTCCTAGCCTAATAAAGTCCTCACCACAAATAGCACATTAGCAAATGGAGCTAACGCTCCTACAGGGTTACATTCCTACCAGCCTCTGGTCACATTGGCTATAAGGCCCACTGCCGCCTTCTTGTGCTCAGAGACACTAGATAGCACTTCAGCGTTATTCAATAAACAGCAAAATCACCACCACAAGCACAAAAGTGGGGAAAATGTGACACTGAATGGACCACAAGAAGAACAGGTATACATTCTAAGAGGTCAAACAAGGAGGCAGAGAACCCTCCTGTTCAGCTTCCCCTGAGAACATGGGAAGGAGGCAGCTCAACACTTTTGCAGCTCCGCGAATGTCTGTGAGTGACCGCAAAAGGGACATGAGGATTGGTGTGGGGTTACAAATAAATTCTAGTGAGTAGGTCAGTTCACAGATATGGAAGCCATGAATAATGATCGGCTATGTAAGGAAACTGAGGCTCAGTTAGGTGAGGTCGCACAATTAGAAGCAGGCAGGGGTTCCAATCCCTGATGGCTATGGTCCAAAGCCCAGACATTTAACTCTTGCTGTTCTGCACTCATTTATTAACACAATCATTCAGGAATTGTTCACTAACAACTTGATATGTGCTGGGCGCTGGGGTCATAGATGGAGGTGACCTGGCTTCCATTCTTCCTGAAGGGAAAGAGAAAGCCATGAATTAGTGTGGCTAGAGGAACACCTAGGTCCTTAGGGCAACGTAAGTTGTGTCAACCCTTTCTTATAGCAGACAGGAATGT
Organism: Mellivora capensis; assembly: GCA_004024625.1. Classification (NCBI taxonomy): domain Eukaryota; kingdom Metazoa; phylum Chordata; class Mammalia; order Carnivora; family Mustelidae; genus Mellivora; species Mellivora capensis. The sequence continues at coordinate 18,379 of PISX010023211.1, forward strand.
TAGTGGCTCTGCCAGGCCTTGCACTAAGTTGTTGTGGAGTGGTTGACATCTGCCCCCTCTCTCTTCCCTCTTACTCCACCTCCAGCCCTCCTTCCGAGCCTCCCCCTTCTCTGTTCCTGTAGGAACTTGCTGGGAGACTTTGGGGTCCTCAGCACCACCCTAAAAGTCCTCACACCCCTTCCATCTTCTATTGCTATCCTCAGTCTTAGAAAATGGTCCTTGTTCCCATCAACTTCTAGCCACTGCACCTATAAACCCACTTGGCCTTGGCCATTTTCTTCCTCAAGTCCCAGACCAAGGCCTCCTCTCCTGTTCTTTCTGGAAGTCTGCTCCTCCTCACTTAGATTCCATCACTATAGACAGTCTGCTTGGTGGTTAAGGTAGAGACTCTGGCACCAGACCGACTAGGGGTGAATATCCTGGCTCTGCCACTTACAAGCTGTGTGATCATGGGAAGTACTTAACCTTCCTGTGCCTATGTTTCCCCATATTTAAAAAGGGGAGAAAAGAGAATCTATCTCATAGGATTGTTGTGACAAGGGGGAAAAGACCATATATGTAATGCATTTAAACTATGATCTACACAGATATTATTGTTATTGGCCCCTTCTCTCCAGTTTCTTCAGCTGCTTCCTCCCATTGTAGAAAAACAAAAATTAGGGGTGCCTGGGTGGCTTAGTCATTGGGCATCTGCCTTTGGCTCAGGTCATGATCCCAGGGTCCTGAGATAGAGCCCTGCGTCAGGCTCCCTGCTTAGCGGAAAGCCTGCTTCTCCCTCTCCCTCTGGCCCACTTGTATTCCCTCTCTCACTATCTCTGTCAAATAAATAAATAAAATCTTAAAAAAAAAAAATTAGTGTCAACTATATTTACATTAAAAAATACATTTTTAAAGATTTTATTTATTTATTTGACAGAATAAAGACATTGGGAGAGAGGGAACACAAGCAAGGGGAGTGGGAGAGGGAGAAGAAGGCTCCACGCTGAGCAGGGAGCCCAGTTCGGGGCTAGATCTGAGGACCCCGGGATCATGACCTGAGCTGAAGGCAGACACTTAATGACTGAGGCACACAGGAGCCCCTAAATTTTTTTTAAAAGTCCACTTCATCCATCTCGCATCCCCTCTGGCTGTGACTCTCCACACTCTGACCTTCCCATTCTGTGGTCATTCTTGTTTGTCCCAGAGAAAATCTTATTTAAGATCTTATTTAAGGGGTGCCTGGGTGGCTCAGTGTGATCTCTCTCTGTCAACTAAATAAATAAATAAAATCTTTTTTAAAAATACAATACAGTACAATAAAATCTTATTTAAAATCCCTATAGGGCGGTTGGGTGGCTCAGTGGGTTAAGCCTCTGCCTTCAGTTCAGGTTATGATCTCAGGGTCCCGGGACTGAGGCCCACATCAGGCTCTCTGCTCAGCAGGGAGCCTGCTTCCCCCTCTCTCTGCTGGCCTCTGCCTACTTGTGAGCTCTCTCTCTGTCAAATAAATAAATAAAATCTTTGAGATCCCTATAACTATTATCTTATATAGACCAGCCTAAGCTTAAAATCAAGCCTAAGAAATCCACACGGCTCCCCCCAAACCCCACCCCAGGTTGCACAGCTAAGCAGCAGCAGAAGCAACATGGAAGTACCTGGTCTGAATGACTCCAAAGCCAGAACTTCCCCAGCACCTCGACATCCGGAGCACTGGAGTGGAAAGGAGGACCGGCAGTGAAAGAGAGAGGCAGGGGTCCAAGTGAAGCCCTTGAAGGGTTCACACTGGGACTGTGTCACTGGGAGTCTTACAAGTGGGGGTGATGCTTTTGTGGGATCATGGCGCCACCTGCTGGCAGAAAGGAAAGGGGTGTTGGACGCCCATTGCTAAGAACCCTGGATGGGGGCGGTGGCGGGGGGGGGGCAAAGCCTAGGGAGGGAGATGGGTAAGGAGGAAAGAGGAAGGGAGGAGAAAGATGGGGGAATTGAGATTCTGTAGAGGGAAAAGGACCAGAAGTCATTTGCTTCTCAGAGAAGGGGGTAGAAGCTGCTAAACCTGGGTCATTTCCTTGTAAGTGTGTGTGCACTTGAGGGTGTGTGAGAGAGTGTGAGAGAGACAAAGACAGAGACTGGGAGACAGACTTTAGGTATGTCCCTCCCAGGTTGCTTTGTGGTTTCTCAGTTTCTGGGAGTCAGTGCACACACAGCCCAGAGTGTGTGTGACGCACGTGCGTGTGCACTCATGGGCACGGCTAGTGTTTGTGTGTGGATCTGTGTGTGCCTCCATAGACGGCTGCTTGGGCAGATGAGTGGGCCTGGGAGTGCACCGGGTATGGAGGAATGGCTCCGCAGGCCAGCGCCTCTGTGGTCGAGGTTCTGGGGGCCACTTGTTTACCCTCCGACTTCTCTTCCTCCTTCCGATCAGGAAGGGAGTTGCTGTGGTTGTCGTTGACGACCACGAGGCCTGCGGCTCTGGTGGCTATGGGGACAGATCTCCAGGCAGCAGGGGGCAGCAGGGAAGGAAGAGGCTGGCTGGCTGTGGGGTTGGGCGGGTGGGAAGGTGAGCCCAGGACTTTAAAACGGCTGCCCCACCTGCAGGTGAGCGGTGGAGCAGGAGAGCCAGCCCCGTCTCACTGCCTGCCCACTGGAGTGGCAAATCCCTGGCGCTGTCCCCTCTGGAGCCTCAGCAGAGCCTGCCTTCAGAACTACCAAGAGCCCTGAACAGGTGATGGCACAGGATTGAGATCAACCTATGAAGTAAAATCAACCTGGAAACAGGTTTGGGAAACTGGAAGGCCAATGGGGGAGGGTCCTGAGAGCCTAGGGTTGGTTTGATGGAGGGGTCCGGGATATATCGGGGCCAGGGAAGGGCGTGGAGTGATCTATGGTGTGGGAGTTGGGCTTGGGGTGCCTGTGGAGAGAGCTGGGGGATCAGTATCCCAGTGTTGGGTGCTGGGAGAGGGCCTGGGCCCTACAGAGAGGCAGGGGTGTTAGGATAGGACTTTGGAGAAGCCCTGAGGGGTCAGAGGCTAGATGTAGGGGAAATGGGGTGATTTAGGGGTCCTGGATGCTGGAATCTGGTATGGCAGGTTCCCAGTGCAGGGGCCAGCCCAGTTAGTAGCAGAGGTGGGCAGCAGGAATCCCTAACTCCCACTTGTCTGCCTCCCAGGAGCCACCATGCAGTGTTTCAGCTTCATTAAGACCATGATGATCCTCTTCAATTTCCTCATCTTTGTAAGTATGGGGGTTGTGGGCTGTTCGGGCCTCCTTACAGGAGGGGGTCACAGCCACAGCAGAGCCCAAGCTGAGAAATGGGAGATTCCTGGGCCCAGACTCTGTTGCACACTTTTCCCATTTGAGTAGGGTACAAAAGTCTCCCCAAATGCTGAGTCCTGGTCGCAGGAGCAGCCTGGCTGCCACAGTTGGGGTAGAAAAGCTTAGGAGAAGCTCCTCCCTTCCAGGAATCTTCAGACCCGAATTAGGGCAAGAGGGGATAGGCTAACAGGAATGATTGCCGCTGTTTCATAGGCACTGGGAGCCCAGGGAGGGGAAGAGGTTTGCCCATGCTTACCTGGTGTACAAGGAAATTTAGTGGCCTCTGTAGGATGGATGAGGAGTTGAAAGGAGAGATGTCTGGAGACCTCAGAGCAGAGATCAAGAAACACTTATTCATTCAACAAACATTTATTGCCTAAGACTCTGTGCTAAGTGCTGTGGGAAAGGTGAGTGAGCCTTTTCTCTGCCCCTGAGGATCTCAGGTCCAGCAGGCCAGGTAGACAGTTGCAACATATAATGTCTGGCCTTAGCACAAGGGCTATAGGAGACCCCATGAGGGACTTAAACCCTGGTCTGAGAAGACTATCTGGAGGAAACAGCGAGGCTGGGCATTTGTGCTGGGTGAAGGGGTTATAAAGCATGCAAAAAAGGCCCAGAGGCAATGAAATCAGGTATTGTTCAGAAAACCAGGAACAGAGGAAATTGAGTAATGAGGCATGACCCAGGAGATGACGGTGGAGATGGGGAAAAATGGATGAAGGACAAGGCCCCCAGATGGCGGCTGAGGGATGGAAGGAGGGGTAAGGGAAACGAAGCTTTGAAGATAAAGCCCATGTCTCTGGTCTGAGTAACCCAGGGGATGTCCCCCAGCCAGCTGCGTACCCAATGGGGTTGCAGCTTCAGTTGGAGCTGGACATGGATGTATGGAAGTCACAGGACCACAAACAGTCAGTGAAACCATGGGAGTGGGGAAGAGCACTCAGGCCAAGTGAGTTCCGCAAAACCCAACGTACAAAGAGTATGTGGAGAAATGGCCACCTGGAAGCAGCTAGAGAAAGAGCAACAAGAGGAAAACAAGGAGCCCACGATCTCAGAGAGGTCAGAAGGGTCTGGTGCATGAAGTGTCTACCCGATTTAGTGCAGGATGGCACCACAGATCTTGGAGCTACATTAGAAGGGCTTACAGTGAGTGGAAGGTGAGGAGGTGGAGACATGACCTGTAGAGGGATTTGGAGAAATTGGGCTGCGGGTGTGTTACCTCTCTGACTCCGATATGGTGCATGCCTTGGGCCTCTTTTGGCTTCAGGGAAGTAGGCTTTGCCCATGTATCTGGAGAAGGCAGGGGGATCCGAGCAATATGGAGAGGCCCGAGGGGGTTAAAGGCAAATCCGGTTTGGTTTCTAGCCTCTGTTGCTCAGGCTTTGCCAGGCTGGGCAAGGCAGGACAAGTCTCAGGCTCCTTGAAATTTGACCCTGTAGGCTGGGAGCCCAGCCCTCTATCCTTGGGCAAACATGCCTAGGATCCAGCCACAATCTGGCATCTCACTCCTGGTTCTAGCCTCAGTTTCTACAGCTGGGGACTGGACAGCTAGGTGGAATCAGGCTGATTTATCCACTGGTGCCTGGATCAGCGAGGCTTTTCTCTAAAAGCTGTGGCATCTGGACAGGGTTTGGGGTTGAGCCAGAGAGCCTCTGAAAGCAGCCCCAACGGCACTCCCTCCCTCATGCCTCAGTTTTCCCTGTGAGGCAAGGAAGGTCTAGGTTAGATGAAGGGCAGGCCTGGAGTTTGATCCTGGAGAGGCCCCAAGGTAGGTGTCCCTTCTCACCGAGTCCCTCTCCAGGGTTGGAAGCAGGTGTAAACCTCAGCCCCGCCTCTGTTGCTATGGTGACTGTTGAGCCTGTTGTGGCTTTCACCCCACTGTTTCACCTGTCCCAAGACAGAGGCAGTCAGCTCAGCAAGGAAATGGGGTAGGGCCCCCCCTCACCCCCCAGCTGGCCTCACCTACTTGTTTTCACTCCTAGCTATGCGGCAGTACCCTGACAGCAGTGAGGGAAAGTCTTGCCTTGCCCTCCCCCATTCTGTGGATATTTCTAGAACCCCCGATTCCATTTATATCTGCATTGGTGTGCAGCCTGGTGCTGGCTTTGGGTGGCCCAGCTCCCATCCTTCTGGCTCTACGGAATGTTTTTCCTCCCTACAGGATGAGTTTTTAGACTCCTTAGCCAATAAAGGGAGAAATTTCTCATTTTCCATCTTCCTGTCTCAAATGAGTGGTAAGGAGCTGCTTGCCCACACCGTTTTAAGGCCTGCCTCTCTGTCCCCAGCTATGTGGTGTCGCCCTGTTGGCCGTGGGCATCTGGGTGTCGATCGACGGGTCGTCTTTCCTGAAGATCTTCGGGCCGCTGTCGTCCAGTGCCATGCAGTTCGTCAACGTGGGCTACTTCCTCATCGCTGCCGGTGCTGTGCTCTTCGCTCTCGGTTTCCTGGGCTGCTACGGTGCTCAGACTGAGAACAAGTGTGCCCTCATGATGGTGTGTCAAACCCAGCTCCCCGGGCCCATAACCAAGACCCAGGGTCCCCCTCACCCTTGAATCCAGGCCCTGGAGATCCCCAAGCCATGCTCTGGACTCCAGGGCCCTGGGCAGAGGGGGCCGCTCCCTTGCCATACCGGGTGGTGGGTTACAATAGGTAAGGCACAAGGGACCGCCTCTTTCCGAACTCAGACCTCTGTTCCCCATTCAGTTCTTCTTGGTCCTCCTCCTCATCTTCATCGCGGAGGTGGCAGCTGCTGTGGTCGCCCTGGTGTACACCACCATGGTGAGGGGCAGGGGACGGGGCGGGAGGTGGGGGGAAAGCCGGGGAAGAGCCCTGCAAGTGGGCTGTAGCCCCCAGGGCCCTGAGCACTGGCCTGCCCCACCCAGGCTGAGCACTTCCTGACGTTGCTGGTAGTGCCCGCCATCAAGCAAGACTACGGTTCCCAGAAGGACTTCACCCAAGTGTGGAACACCACCATGGAAGGGGTAAGGTGGGCTAGGGGGCATTTTGGGGTGGGGGAAAGAGGCAAGGCCCCACTGACCACCCTTCCCTCCTCCTCTTCAGCTCAAGTGCTGTGGCTTCAACAACTACACAGATTTTGAGGGCTCTCCCTACTTCATGAAGAACCATACCTTTCCCCCGTACTGCTGTGTTGACAACAGCAATGGCACAGCTGTAGAACCCTGCACCGAGGAGAAGGCTAAGGACAAGACTGTACAGGTGTGGTATGGAAGGTTGGGGGCTGCTTTAATGGCCGCAAAGTGCTGAATGAGGGAGGGGTGCAGTGGCTGACTGCGGATACTCTCCCCTCTCCCCCAAGGGTTGTTTTAACCAGCTTCTGTATGACATTAGGACCAACGCCGCCACTGTGGGTGGTGTGGCAGCTGGAATTGGGGGCTTGGAGGTAAGGGGGTGAGGAGGGTGGGGCAGGGTAACCCCACTGGACCAGGGTGCTTGACCCATCTTGGAGGCCTTGCTGGAGGAGACAGACTTCTGGTGGGGTGTCTGGGAGGCGGGGGACTAAAGCACAAGGGCCCTGATCACATCCTTCACCTCTGCCTGTTCCTTTCCCATCAGCTGGCTGCCATGATCGTGTCCATGTATCTGTACTGCAACCTGAAATAGTCTGCTTCTACCTCCGCCACCGCGGCTGCCACCCACGGACCCGGGAGGGCACCCTGGCACTGCCAAGCAGCAGTGACTGGGGTGGGGACAGGATCCAGCGGTGTCACTTGGGCCAGAGAGGGCTGGCCTTGATGCTCTGGACTCGGGGCCAAACCGGGGACGGCCCGCTTCAGGCTGTGCCTGACTTTTCCTTCCATGGGCGGGGTGGGGGGGCAGAACCTCTAAGGCGCCAGTTCTCCTGCCCATACTTCCAGTCTGTCCCTCAAACCCTTGACACCCTGTGGCACAGGGATGCTCTTGGTGATCCCAGCAGCCCCTGGGGGATGAGAGAAAGACACCCCATCGCACAGGCATATGTAAAACCGGCAGGCACCGGGCGGAGATGTAGAAGGCACAATAGAACTCATCACCCAATTAAAATGTCTCCATTCGGAACTTTCTGTGTATCCTTGGAGAGGCAGGATGCCTTGCCTCAGATTCCTGAGGGGCTGGTGGCTCACAAGGTCCCTATAAAGGTCTCAGAAGGGAAGTAGGGTGGAGGTGGGTGCCTGTTTCTCCTTTCCTTGAATTCCAGGCCTGGGAGGGAGCCTAACAGGGATGACCAGGAGGTCACTCAGGGAGGACATGGGGGCTGGGCCAGTCTGCCTTCCTATAACATGTGAGGACTTTGGCCTGAAACCACCCCCCTCCTGAGTAGGGGCAGTGGACTGGAAAGCTATGAAAATAACAAGCCTTTGCCCAAGTGAGGGCGGAGTCACCAGAAATACTGCCAAGGCAATGGGAGAGGGTCACTTCTTGGGCTCTGGAAGTCCTCCAGAAGCCACCATCAGAGGATCCAAGCTGTCCACCCTTCTCAATAGGGCAAAGCCCCACACCTGTCCCTGCCTTGGGGATTTTAGAAAGAACTTTGTTTATTCTTGGTTCTGGCTTGCCTCTGGGACTCTACAGATCTGATCTCTTAATTTTAACCACCCCATGCTCCAGAAACTGGGCCTAGAAAGCCCAAGTGACTTATTCCACATCTACAACCCTCCCTGAAGAGCTGAGCCTTGATTTGGGCCCAGGCTGTGACTCCAGAGCCTGCTGGGGTCCTGGCTGGCATGGGGTCAGTTTACTTGAAAGCCAGAAGATCCCAGACATAGATCTGATAGCTGCTGAACCAGGACTGACAGCACGAACGAGGGAGGCTATGACCAACAAGACCCAGGCTGGCAGACCATGCTGCCCCTTGCTTCCCTTTGACCCCTGATTTTTCCTCCCTGGCTTTTCCAGGGCAGCCCAGAACTAATTATTATCCCCTGCTGAGCCCAAGAAGGAAAAACAACCTGGCCAGGGCCACACACAGTGCCTGAGAGCTAGCCTAAGGCCTAGATCAGGAGCCTCTACTGGGGGTGAGGGGCTGGTAGGGAGAGCAAGTCGCCACTAGTCCCTCTCCCTGCTTCAGCACCTGACCTCTCACACATACCAGGTGCCTACGCAGAGGCTGTAAGGGATTTGTTTGCCCAGGGCGGGGACTCTACCTAGTCATGGGCTAACTTCCCCTCAACCTGGCTGTTGGGGCACCTGAAGCACTATCTCTATCTCCAGTAAACACTGAAGGCGTCAGGGTGGCGACAAATGGTCCAAGCAACACACCACCTGTGCCACCTATGCCATCAGGGAGCTGGGCTCCAGGCACCAGTGGGAGAGGGAGGGGTGGAGCTGGTGAAAAGGCGGGGGTTCTAGACAGTTCCTGCCTCCCCGGCCAAGGCTCTCAATAAGGAGCTCACCAGGCTCACCTTAAAAGGACTCTGCAGGCTGACCCCTTCTCAGGAGGCATGTTCTACACTCAGCTTCCTGATCCTAAGTCCTGGGCAGATCCCTTAAATGTCCTGCCCCCTCCCCCACCTTAGTGCTTTCTCATCCACTACCTCCAGACAATCGCATTCATTTCGTGCTTCCAGGGCTATCTAAGTTAGATCTTCCTCATCTCTTTGGGTCACTGGCTAGGTGAGAATCTGATGAAAACAATGGTTTTTCTCCAGAAAAATGCCTAGATATGGAATCTGCACACGGAGTACCATGAGGGCCACAGATCCTTGCTCCTGTAACTCTATCTGCAACCCAGACCCAGCCTCCTGAATAATGCCGGCCCAGTTCGGTCCGCCCCCCCCCTCCAACCTTCCTTTCAATCCCCACTGGACTCACCTGCTCTCCCATCACCTCCCTCATCCCCCAAGCATCTCTTTTTGCTCTCCTGTTCCATCTTTGGGGATAGGTACCTGCCCAGACAAGCTAGGGGAGATAAAAGCTCTGTAGGGAAGGGGTTTAGGGTGGCTGTTCTAAGCTCAGCCCCACGTAGGGTGGGGCTAAGGTCAGGCTCTGTTGTCCTAAGGTGGAGCTTAGGGAAAAATCTTGGGAGTTTGAGACTTGGGCATCCCCTGGTGGCCAAATGGCCCCAAAGGAAACTAAACCCTGTGGAGGACAGTAAGGAAAACTATCATGACCATTCACTCTTCTCTCTCTCTCTCTCTTTCACACACACACACAAATGCCCCCACCCCAAACCGCCTCACACATAATCATAAAACACATCCCCAGAGGTTTTCTCCTTTTTTAATCAATGACCACCTTATCCAGCTTTGGAAATCTGGACAAAGGGGAGGCTGAGAAGAGGCCTGGTTCCGTGTCTGAGGGTCTCTGAGTGAGTCTGTGGCAGCAGGCCGGGCCCCAGCGGGCCTGTCCGTGGGTTGCACAGCAGGTTCCTGAGTAAGAGCCAGCCCCATCCCCAGGGCAGCACCCCAGCCGAGAAAGGAATCCAGGCCCTCTGGGCTTCAGCCTGTTCCCAAGGCCCTCAGGACAGTCAATAAATAGGTTAGATTCTGAACCAGGCCTGGGAGGAGGGAGTGTGCAAAGGGCAGGATCAGCTGCCCAGGGACCCCAATGATTCCCAGGTACTGTCCTGGCCCTTCCCAACAGGGAAGTAAATAAATAGACCTCCAACTCAGGTACAGGGGCATTGGAGCAGGGGAAGCCTCCCCTTTGAGTTAGTAATTAAGTCTCATGTTAAAAACAAGCCAACCCAGACCCCTACCAGTGTCTACAAAATCCTACAGGATGGGGTGAAGGGCTAGCCTGCCTGGGGGTACACAGTACCCAGCCCTGCAGGGTCCTGGAGGAGGTCTCATGTCTGTTCTGCGGCTCCTGGGGCTCCCTCTTCCTTTGGGGGTGGTTCCAGGAAAATTGGGGTGATTGATGGAGGCTTCTTCACCCTGGGAAGATAATTTGAAAATGTATAGGGAAGAGGTAATTAGCTATGTCCTCTAATCCCATTAGTCTCCCTTTTCCCAGGGCAGAAAAGAGTCACTCACGAGTAGGGGGAGGCTGGGACGCCCACCACCAGGAAGTGATTCTTCTTTCGAAACAATCTCCACAGGCCTCGGTGGTTGCCACGCACATCCAGGTCCCAGATATGGAGGCACTGGTAAAAGCAGGGTAGGGGAAGAGGCAGTGGTCAGAGAGCTGCGGGGAGGGGGCACTGAGGACCCTTGGCCCAACCCTCCACCCCTCCTCAGTAGTCTCCTCAATTTGCAAGATGTAGCATCTTCTAGAATATGGAACTGGACAAAGGGGTTGGAAAAGGGGTTCCCAGAGTATGAAGAGAAGGTTCAAGGGTAGAAGATGATCCCAGAACAAAGGCTCCCTATATCTGGTGGGGAGGAGTAAGCCTGGGGTGGGTGTATTGGTGGGGCACCTTGGCAAGCTGGGTCCAGGTAGTGAAGTCATCATCCTTCTCCATTCGGATGAAGGCCACATAGGTGTGGCCCTCCGTATCTGGCAGGAAAGAGTCTTCACAAGGGTTCTTGCTGTGGTCTAGAACCTCAGCCTCACTGTAGCAGAGGGTAGGGGAGAAAGGCCAAGACAGAGCCTGTGTCACAGGTGGGTACCCTAAGACCCCATGCTTAGTTTAATGCTCTGCTATTGCTGTCTTGAAATTCTTAATCTTTGAACAAGGTGCTGAGTTTCATTTTGCAGTGGGCCTCAAAAGTTATGGGGCCAAGACACCCAATATTTGCCTCCTCACTCCCTGCCATATATCCCTACTGGCAGAGGCCATACCTGAGCAGCCTGTGAATTTCCACTTCATAAGCTTCCTTCTTCAGACTGAAGGAGAAGGAAAAATGGGTCAGGGGAAGGGGTCACCCTTCAGGTTCCAGGAGCAAGGCAAGGAATCACATGGGTACTGGGTGGCAGCAGGGCTGAGGGTAAAAAAAAAACCAGGCCCCACGGCTGGAAGGGAATACTGGGGATTGGTCATCAAGGCTTGTAGACATCTTCCCCTTTGCCCTGTCCCTAGTCCCTACCTGTCCACGTTCCTGAGCTGGACACCTGGAACCGTGTTGAACTTGTGCTTCTTGAAGTAGGCCTCCTGGAGTGGGCATGAGGGTAAGCATCAGGCCTTCCACTGTCAGGCCCACACCTACCCACTGACCACATACCCACAAGGCCCACAGATGAAGCTCTGGACCCACAGAGGTCCCTCTAATCTGCCCCCTCCCAGCCTCTCCTTTCTTCCCCATCCTCTTCTTTGTCACATCCTCGACAGGCTCTTACTAGCTTTAGTTTGGGCTCCACCATTGCTAGAGAGCTCAGGCCCATACCAGCAGCTCGTGCTACTGACCCCTGAGCTAGTCCCTCCTCCCAGTAGTTGTCCTGGGGTCTGCTGCTGTAGGGCCCCAGAAGCCAGAACAGGCCCTACTAGGCCTGGTGGGCAAAAGAACAGGCTGTGCTGGGACGCCTGGGTGGCTCAGTTGGTTAAGCGGCTGCCTTCGGCTCAGGTCATGATCCCGGCGTCCTGGGATCGAGTCCCACATCGGGCTCCTTGCTCGGCAGGGAGCCTGCTTCTCCCTCTGCCTCTGCCTGCCACTCTGTCT
>PISX010023212.1:0-21974 GCA_004024625.1 Mellivora capensis
AGGTCATGATCTCAGGGTCCTGGGATCGAGCCCCACATCGGGTTCTCCTGGGATCGAGCCCCCCTTATCGGGCTCTCTTGGGATCAAGCCCCACATAGGGCTCTCTGCTCGGCGGGGAGCCTACTTCTCCCTTCTCTCTGCCTGCCTCTCTGTCTACTTGTGATCTCTCTCTCTGTCAAATAAATAAATAAAAATAAAATCTTTAAAAAAAAAAACCTGACATGGAATGGGACGCCTGGTTGGCTCAGTGGGTTGGGTAGCTCAGTGGGTTGGGCCTCTGCCTTCAGCTCGGGTCATGATCCCGGGATCCTGGGATCAAGTCCCACATGGGCTCCCTGCTCGGCAGGGAGCCTGCTTCTCTCTCTGCCTCTGCCTGCCTGTCTGCCTACTTGTATGCTTGCTCTCTCTCTCCTTCTCTGGCAAATAAATTAAAAAAAAAAAAAAAAAAACTGACACAGAAGGGGGCACTTGGGGAGGTGTGGCCTCGCCCACACTGTCCCTGGTCACCATCCCACACCTTGCGCTTTCCAGTCAACAGCATATCTTGGTGATCCCTTATAAAGCCAGACTGACAGGGAAGGAAGAGCCAAGCTGTATTCCAACTTGTGCAAGGCTGATGGGCTCAGTCAGTTAAGCATCTGCCTTCAGCTCGGGTCATGATCCATTGGGCCCCCTACTCGGTGGGGAGTCTGCTTCTCCCTCTGACTGATGCTCTGCTTACTTGTGTTCTATCAAAATAAATAAAAACTTGTATAAAAATTGAGAATGATGGGACGCCTGGGGGGCTCAGTTGGTTAAGCGGCTGCCTTCGGCTCAGGTCATGATCCCAGCATCCTGGGATCGAGTCCCGCATTGGGCTCCTTGCTCAGCAGGGAGCCTGCTTCTCCCTCTGCCTCTGCCTGCCACTCTGTCTGCCTGTGCTCACTCACTCTCTCTCTCCCTCTCTCTCTGACAAGTGAATAAATAAAATCTTTTAAAAAAAATAAAAATTGAGAGTGAGGGAGTAGAGAGAGGGAGAGTCAGACACATGGAAAATTACAGAGTGACTATGAGGGTGGGTCAGTGTCAATGCCACCAGGCCCGCTGACCAGTGATTGTCCAAGTTAGGCTCCTGCCTGCCCACAGAGACCAGGAGACCAGGAAAGGCCTGTCCCTCTGATGGTAATCCTCTCCAAGGGAATGGCCTTTGAGCATTTAGGCCTTTGAGAATGACACTCCGGGGTAGGGGGGATACATGTCTATCTGAGAGGGACAGAGAAGGACTTAAATTGTCAACTTTCTCAAGTAACTGCTCTCGGGGGGTGGGAGGCCTAGCTTCAGGGATTGGCTGAAATGGGCAGACTGAGCTTGGTCAGGAAGGCATTGAAGGAGGCTGAGGTCCGCATTCCTAGGGACAGACGTGGGCAGCTGGAAACCACACCTGTGTTTGTTCAAGTCTCTTGTGGGGTGGGTGAAAGGGACGGCCCTGCAAAGTGCAGGATTTGTAGGCTGCGGTGGAGGACCACGGTTCGGTCAAGGCCAGAGTCTTCGTCACATGCTGCACCAACCAGCAGGGCCACCTTCATCCTTTTCGTGGCTGGTGGCCCCCTGTTGACGGACATTTTGGGATGGTGTGTTGATGCTTTTATAAACCCAGGCCATTTTCAAGAAAACAGATATTTAAATGGAAATTGATTTTTCAAAAAATTATGAATGCAGCATGGCAAGAAATAGTATGGGGGCACCTGGGTGGCTCAGTCATTAAGCATCTGCCTTTGGCTCAGGTCATGATCCCAGGATCTTGGGATCGAGCCCCACATCAGGCTTCCTGCTCAGTGGAGAGCTTGCTTCTCCCTCTCCCACTCCCCCTGCTTGTGTTCCTTCTCTTGCTGTGTCTCTCTCTGTCAAATATATAAATAAGATCTTTAAGGGAAAAAAAATAGTATGATAATCAATTTGAGGTCGAGTTCTTTCGAAGGCTCCCAACCTATTCTCCCTGCCCCAGGACTAACCTTGTATGTGTGGTGGGTCAGTTTTACATCAGCCTCTGCACTCCGCTGTTCTGGACTTAAATCCACGTTCTGACAACCCGTGAGGTGGTGACATGTTACTCTTACCCTTGTTACCTGAACCTGGCTTCTCCTCTTCTGGCTGTCAGCCAAAAACGACATACCCCTGGAGAGTACCTGGGTGCCTTAGCTGGTGAAGTGTCCATCTCTTGGTTTCAGCTCAGGTCAGGATCTCTCATGGGTTGTGAGATCGAGTCCCAGGTCTGGTGCCCGGCTCTGCCCCTCCCCCCGCTAGCACGCAGGTGTGCCTGCTCTCTCAAAGAAATAAATGACATCTTTAAAATAAGTGATCTTTTTTTTTTTTTTAAGATTTTATTTATTCATCAGAGAGAGAGAGAGAGAGAGCAAGCGAGCACAAGCAGACAGAGTGGCAAGCAGAGGCAGAGGGAGAAGCAGGCTCCCTGCCGAGCAAGGAGCCCAACGTGGGACTCGATCCCAGGACGCTGGGATCATGACCTGAGCTGAAGGCAGCCACTCAACCAACTGAGCCACCCAGGCGTCCCTAAAATAAGTGATCTTAAAGGAAGGAAATAAAAGACATTATTTGACAGACAGAGATCACAAGTAGGCAGAGACTTGGGAAAGGCAGGGTTTTACTTGCAACAAGGAAGGAGAGGGTGCTGGGGTGGCTCAGTGGGTTAAGCCTTTGCCTTTGGCCCAGGTCATGATCCCAGGGTCCTGGGAGCGAGCCCTGCTTTGGGCTCTCTGCTCAGTGGAAAGCCTGCTTCTCCCTCTCTCTCTGCCTGCTCCTCTGCCTACTTGTGATCTCTGTCTATCACATAAATAAATAAAATCTTAAAAAAACAAAACAAAACAAGGACAACACTGGGGATTGTTCCCAAAGCAGTGTCTCCCCGAACAACAAAACTGGGGACATTTGAAGCTAAGGCTGCACACGTACTCACGAAGGGGCTCATGCAGTGGAGAAGACAGCATTGAATTGTGGCAAAAGTTATCTAAGGTGACAGAGGGCAGATCAGAGTGCCGAGGATGGGCAAGAGTTGGCATCATTAATTCTCTGGCCTTGGTCAGTCTGGTATCTGGGCGCTCAGAGGGGTTAAATCCTGCAAAGATTGCTCAGAGATTGCTTGAGTGGCATGTCAGTCTTCACTTAAAAAAAAAAGTTTTTTGGGGGGCACCTGGGTGGCTCAGTGGGTTAAAGCCTCGCCTTCGGCTTAGGTCATGATCTCAGGGTCCTGGGATCTGCCTCCATCGGGCTCTCTGCCCAGCAGGGAGCCTGCTTCCTCCTCTCTCTCTCTGTGCCTGTCTCTCTGCCTACTTGTGATCTCTCTCTCTCTCTGTCATAAATAAATGAAATCTTAAAAAAAAGTTTTTAAAGGATTTTACTTATTTGAGGGAGAATGGTTGGGGGCGTTGTGCGTCTGCCCTCGGGAGGGGCAGAGGGAGATGCAGATGCCCCATGGAGATCTCACATTCTTTCCCAAGATGGCCAGGGACCTACAGTGACTTTTCTTATGTTCGAAAAGGTATGCTTTGGCTTTCTTTTCCTGGGGATCCCTAGCTCTTTCTGCCTACACCCTCTCCGTGCCTCCGTGTCCACAACTGTAAAAGGGGGAATGATGTCACAGGGTTGCTGGGAAACTTAAGTTAGTCATCCATGTCCAACCCTTAATAATCGTTAACCAACTTAATCTGATTCTTTTTCTCATCTCCCACACCCTGGCCTGGAAGAGGGTCTGGAATACCTTCCCGTTCCTTGTGTTCCTACATCTTGAAGGCCTCCCCACCATTCACTGGTGGTTATTTCAAGTGCACCTGTTCCTGAAAGGGCTTGAGAATCCCAGGGACTCGTTGCTAGCACGCGGGTGCATCTTCATTACCAAGTTTAGGATCTGGTGTTCTTGTCTGCTCTTGGCTCCTCCTCTTTTCGGTAAACCGGCAAGCATTTGCCGAGGGTCTAGGCCTGTGTGGGACACACCAACGGGGTGCGTCGGAGCTTTTCTGCAAAGTACACACTTGCATTGTGGCTACGAGATTGCGGAACTGTCCGGTGCCGAAACGTAGAGCACAGGCAATGGCTTCGGTTCTACGACCTGGCCTGGAGATCTAGAGGAGTCCGGATCTTCAAGGAAGGAGGAGTGTTTGTTGGTTGGTTTTACCTATTTATCTTAGAGAGGGGGCGTGTGCATGCGCTCCTGGGAGTGGGGGGGGTTGAGGGAGAGAAACTCAAGCGGACTCCCTGCTGAGCCACCCAGGTGGGCGGGGCTCCAAGGGGGGGGGTTTGGAGGTAGGTCTTCAAGGACACCAGGAGCTGGATAGTGACCTGGGGGACAGAGGCAGAAGGAAATGTAGATAAAGTTCAATGTCCTTATAAGCTGCAGCCCATTGATAAGTGCTGGAGATAGGCTCATTATAACCTTCCTCTGGATCCTGAGGCTTTAACCGTGGAAAGTCCTCTGGGAACTTTCCCTTATCTTCACTTTTCCTAGCCCCAAGGTGTATAATCACTTCCTCACAATCCCTGGTCCACAGGGATCCCACACCCACAGCAGCTCCTTCTGCCCCCCCATGCCCTGTCCCTGCGTCCTGTCCCCGCGCTTTCATAAAACCACCGTTTTGCACTAAAGATGTCTCGAGAATTCTTTCTTGCCCATCAGCTCTGGACTGCACCAACTTTCCAAAACTGCATGCATAGTGGACCTTGGCAGGAGACACCCTGGGAGAGTGAGAAGCCATGCTTGCCTGTGGGGGAGAATTCCTGTTTGGGGTCGGAGGGGTAGGGTGGCAGCAAGTTATGGGGAACTTTGGCAACTGAACACCTCTTTATGGGCACCTGGGTGGCTCCGTGTGTTAAGTTAAGCCTCTGCCTTCGGCTCAGGTCATGGTCTCAGGGTCCTGGGATTGAGCCCCTGCATCCAGCTCTCTGCTCAGCAGGGAGCCTGCTTCCTCCTCTCACTCTGCCAGAGATCTTGTGATCTCCATCAAATAGATAAATAAAATCTTTTTTAAAAAAAAACCACCTCTTTAGATATGGCAAAGAGAGGAAAGAGCACCTGTGTCTCTTAAGCCCCGTCTAGCCTAATGACAGCCCCCTACCACAAGAACCTGTGTGAGGATAGTAAGATCCGCGGAACTGGGGGTCTGGGGGGTTTCTCACGAGAAGCAATCTATCTTTTTTAAAATTTATTTATTCATTTGACAGACAGAGATCACAAGTAGGCAGAGAGGCAGGCAGAGGAAGGAAAGCAGGCTCCCTGCTGAGTAGAAAGCCCGATGTGGGGCTCGATCCCAGGACCCCAGGATCATGACCTGAGCAGAAGGCAGTGGCTTAACCCACTGAGCCACCCAGGTGCCCCAGCAATCTATCTTTTAAGTGTCGACTTAGGTCTCCATTTTTGTCCTCAGTCCGGAGGAATTGTGAGTGGAACTGAGGCTGTAACATGTTTTACTCTTTTCCTGGGGAGAAGAAAATGCTGAACCTCCCGATCCCGGGGATGTCTGACATTGGCCTATTTTTTTTTTTAAGATTTTTAAATTTATTTATTCAAGAGAGAGGCAGTGAGAGAGAACATGAGAAGGAGAAGGTCAGAGGGAGAAGCAGACTCCCCGTGGAGCTGGGAGCCTGATGTGGGACTCGATCCCGAGACTTGGGGATCATGACCTGAGCCGAAGGCAGTCGTCCAACCAACTGAGCCACCCAGGTGTCCCTGACATTGGCCTTTCTTTTATAGCCATGTTCCCTCCACAAATCAGGAAGCTGCCGCATTTTCCCTTTCAAGAACACATTGCTGGGGCGCCTAGGTGGTTCAGTGGGTTAAGCCTCTGCCTTCAGCTCGGGTCATGATCTCAGGGTCCTGGGATCAAGCCCCACCTTGGGCTCTCTGCTCTGCAGGGAGCCTGCTTCCTCTCTCTCTGCCTCCTTGTGATCTCTCTCTCTCTCTCTCTCTGTATCAAATAAATAAATAAAATCTTAAAAAAACAACACATCGCCATGACTGCACAGCTAGGCATCTGTTTCATAAATGCTGAGATCCCCGTCATGCGGGCTACAGTAGTAATAAGCCACAACAGATCAAGGGGGAAGTGTAATCTGGCCTTGTGGACCTGAAAATCGACTTGTAAATATATAATGAGAGCGGGCCAGGGGTAGGCAAACTTTGTAAAAGACCAGACAGTAGGGACGCCTGGGTGGCTCAGTTGGTTAAGCGGCTGCCTTCGGCTCAGGTCATGATCCCAGCGTCCTGGGATCGAGTCCCGCATCGGGCTCCTTGCTCAGCAGGGAGCCTGCTTCCTTTGCCTCTGCCTGCCACTCTGTCTGACTGTGCTCACTCTCTCTCCCTCTCTGACAAATAAATAAATAAAATCTTTAAAAAAAAAAAAAAAGACCAGACAGTAAGTACTTTAGGCTCTGGGGTCATTCATCTCTATCATCGGAGGGTGAAAAGCCGCCATATTTTTTTAATATACGTTGAGTGTGGCCTTCCTTATCGGTATCATTTTCACATACTTCAGTATACGTTTCTTTTTAAGATTTTATTTATTTATTTATTTGAGAGTGCGCAGAAGCAAGGGGAGCTGCAGAGGGAGAGGGAGAAGCAGACTCCCTGCTGAGCAAGGAGCCCGATGTGGGACTCGATCCCAGGACGCTGGGATCATGACCTGAGCTGCTCAGAGGACTGAGCCACCCAGGTGCCCCTTGGTACACATTTCATACAACGGTCAAGTGTCATGAAACACCCTCGTTTTGATTTTTGTTCAACCATTTAGCTATGTATAAACCATACTTGGCTCACAGGTCCCATGGAAACCGGTGGGGGGGCAGGGAGGGGGGCATGGGCTGTAGTGGTAGTGTCTGTTAGGACCTATTTAGCCGGAGGCTTCCATCAAGGTTAAAGACAATAATGTTGTTTAACCCTTAAACTGTCCCTGCTTTCCACCCCCCCCCCCAGGGGAATTTACTTAAAAGCAAGTCCGGGAAACCTGTCCCAGGTAACTGCCCAAATTCAAGGGTGGGTCAGGTCAGGTGGAGACATTCAATCAGTGGGGGCGCATACTGTCTCCTAGCTACCAAGGTGGTGGGCTGGGTTGCATAGCTACTATGGGGTAAATTGTATTTCAATTAGCCGCCTGTGTGTGGCCAGGCCCAACCACATGGCCTTTGCTCTATAAAAGTCTGGGGACGCCTGGGTGGCTCAGTTGGTTAAGGGGCTGCTTTCCGCTCAGGTCCTGATCCCAGTGTCCTGGGATCGAGTCCCACATCGGGCTCCTTGCTCAGTGGGGAGCCTGCTTCTCCCTCCGCCTCTGCCTGCCACTCTGTCTGCCTGTGCTCGCTCTCTCTCCCTCTCTCTCTGACAAATAAATAAATTAAAAAAAAAAAAAAGTTAGTCTGGAAAGCAGGGAGGGTCGTCCTCTCTGTAAGGGGCGGCCTCGGCAGGTGTGTTTGACGGCCGACCTGGATGGAGGGTGTGGCGTGCTTGGAACCGGGAGGGTTTGGCGTGGCTCCAGCATGGGGAGCAGGGGAGCCGTGGGACGGTTGGAAGTGGGAACTTGAGCCAAGTTTTGCAAAAGCCCTTTAGTGCGGTGCCAGAATGGATTTTATTCTCAGGCATTGGAAGCCTTAGAAGTTTCTCAGTAGGGAAGTGATTCAAAGCTGCAGATAGGGAGGCCAGGTTTGAGAAGGGGCGTGGCAATACTTAGTGGGAGGCTGGGCTGGCAGGGTAGGAACTGGCCTGAGGGTTCGTCCCCACAGGGGGTTGTAGGCTCTGCCAGCAACGAGAAGAGAGGCTGCTTCAGGTGGAGTCCAGGGAGGGAAGCCAAAAGCTCAGAGCCAGAGACAGTCTGCAGGGCACAGCGTGTGGCAGGACCTGGCACAGCACTCTGAGGACTGAGAGCAGGAGATGGGGCTGGGGAGGGGGGGGTTTGCATGTGGAGGGGAGAGCTGCTTCCCCAGCACCTGTAAGGGCCAGGTGGGGTCTTGGGAAAAGATGGCATTTTTTTATTATAAAAATGACACTGGGGACGCCTGGGTGGGTCAGTTGGTTAAGCAGCTGCCTTTGGCTCAGGTCATGATCCCAGAGTCCTGGGATCGAGTCCCACATCGGGCTCCTTGCTCGGCAGGGAGCCTGCTTCTCCCTCCGCCTCTGCCTGCCACTCTGCCTGCCTGTGCTTGCTCGCTCTCTCTCCCTCTCTCTGACAAATAAATAAATAAAATCTTAAAAAAAATGACACTGAATCATTGTAAAAAGACAGAGATAGAGATATGGTCCCATACCTGGGGGAACTTACCATTCAGGATTTGGTGTGTGTACTTCTGACTCTCTGTTCTCTGCCCGTGCAAATATACATAAACGTCTTTTCAAATAAAAAATGGAAAGCATACATATTTTCATACAATTTACTTTTAAAGATTTTTTAAAAAGTACTTACTTGTCAGAGAGCTAGCTTGAGTGGGGGGAAGGGCAGAGGAAGAAGCAGGCTCCCCACTGAGCATGGAGTTTATGCAGGACTGGATCCCAGGACTCTGGGATTATGACTTGAAGTGAAGGCAGATGCTTAACCAACTGAGCCACCCAGGCTCCCCCTTTTAAAGATTTTTATTATTTTGTTTATTATTTATTTGACATAGATACGAGTCGGGGGGAGGGGCAGGGGGACAAGCAGACTCCCCGCTGAGCAGGGAAGCCCGACTGGGGCTCAATCCCAAGACCCCAAGATCACAACTTGAGCTGAAGGCAGACACGTATCCGACTGAGCCACCCAGAGGCCCCTGCAATTTACTCCTACTGAAAATGTGTAAGTTGCAGACCTCTTTCCTGTTAGCACGGAAAGATCTACCTCAACCTTTGTAACAGTTCTGTAGTTCCTTGGAGCATAGGTGTACCGTGATTTATGGACTCCTTCCCCTACTGCTGAGAATTTGAGCTGTCAACATCAATTAGTCTTTTATTTATTTATTTTTTAAGATTTTATTTATTTGACAGAGAGCACAAGCAGGGGGAGCAGCAGGCAGAGGGAGAAGCAGGCTCCCCGCTGAGCAGGGAGCCTGATGTGGGACTTGATCTGAGGACCAAGGCATCATGACCTGAGCCAAAGGCAGCTGTTTAACCAATTGAGCCACGCAGGCGCCCCTCAAATCATCTTTTAAACAATGCTGCAGTAAACACACAGTGGGCACACAGTGGCCCCTGGCAATGGCTGGCAGGCTCTGAACTTGGCTTACAGGAGTGCTGCCTGATTAGGGCCAGAGAGAGGAGCCAGCCGCACCCTGAATACTCACAGGAGGGGCAGAACAGTGGGATTTGACTTGAGCCTTGAAGAAGAATCTCCAGGACTGGTAGGGCAGATAAGGCAGGGGCAGGAATCAAACACAGCATAAGCGGATTCTAGTCCCATCAGCAGATCCCACTGGCCTGATCTTCCAAATCGATCCCAGAGTCAGTCCATTCTAATCCCCCCACCACTACCCCAGCCTGGCCCCTGGACTAGGGAAGTGGCCTCTTACTGGTCTTTGTACTTCTAGCCTGTTCTCCCCAGAGCAGATGGAATGATCCTTATAAAAGGTAAGACCAGGGGCACTGGGTGGCTCAGTGGGTTAAGCCTCTGCCTTCGGCTCAGGTCATGATCTCAGGGTCCTGGGATGGAGGCCCCCCCCCCCCCCCCCATGTAGGGCTGCCTGCTCAGCAAGGAGTCCTGCTTCTCCCTCTGTCCCTGCCCCTAGTCCTGCATGTACTCTTTCTCAAATAAATAAATAAATAAATAAAATCTTTAAAAATTAAATACATAAAAGGTAAGACGAGGCTGCACTTCACCTCAGGATCCCTCCCTGGCAGCCCAGCTACTCAGAATTGAGTGCAGGCCTCCGGGGCTCTGCGGGAGCTTGCAGCTTTGATTCCGGACCCGTCCATCTCAGGCGGTACCTCCGCCTCTCCATCTCCCTTCCCAGCACTTGCCCCCATGCGAGGGCCCTTCTTCCTGCTTCCTGGGTTTACGGTCGGTCTCCCTGCTGGCGAGGAAGCCCTGAGCCTGAGCTACTACATCCTCAGCACCTACGACCACGCCTGGCACAGCCGGGAGCTCAGTAAATACTTGTTTTCTGCAATTATTCCCCGTGGGCTGAGATGATTAGACTGAGCTGGGTGAAGACCCAGCAGGTAGGGGGTGTCACTGCTCCCACGACAGTCAGGAATGCCGACGGTGTATTTCATTTTGATTTCATGACTTGATCCCATGGGCTTACTTAAAAACGACGCTGTTGGGACGCCTGGTGGCTCAGTGGGTTGGACGACTGCCTTCGGCTCAGGTCATGATCCCGGAGTCCCGAGATCAAGTCCCGCATCAGGCTCCCAGCTCCACGGGGAGTCTGCTTCTCCCTCTGACCTTCTCCTCGCTCATGCTCTGTCTCACTGCCTCTCTCTCAAATAAATAAATAAAACCTTTAAAAAAAAAAGATTCTTTCTCCCTCTATCACTGCCCCTCTCCCTTGTGTTCTCTTTCTTAAAATAAATGAATAAATGAATGAATGAATGAATTAAAAAAAAAAAAAAAACTACGCTGTTTAGGGTGCCTGGGTGGCTCAGTGGGTTAAGCCGCTGCCTTCAGCTCAGGTCATGATCTCAGGGTCCTGGGATCGAGTCCGGCATCGGGCTCTCTGCTCAGTGGGGAGCCTGCTTCCCTCTCTCTCTCTCTCTCTGCCTGCCTCTCTGTCTACTGTGATCTCTCTCTCTGTCAAATAAATAAATAAAATATTTAAAAAAAAGATGCTGTTTAAATAAACTTAAACAAAAGGCGGGATGGAGGGCGGTGCCTGGCTGGCTCCTTTGGAGGATGGAGGAGTGTGGAGCTCTCGATCTCTTGATATCTCGAGGCTGTGAGTTCAAAGCCCTCCTTGAGTGTAGCCACTAGTTGAAAAATCAATCAACCCCCCCACACCCCGCACTATGCACTATTGTGTTTATTAACACATTCATTCCCGTAGCGAACCCTGGGTACTGCGGTGGGGGTGGGGGGAGGCTGATTTTAGCCAGAAATTCTAGGCTGCATCCTGCAGCCAGTGCTACCAGGGGTGTGACCTCAGACAGATCCTTCACCACTCTGTCCCTCAGTTCCCTCATCAGTAAAGTGGGCCCAAGAGTCTCATTTACATCCCATTTTGTTGTAAGGATTGAGTAAGTTAATGTGGAGTGCTGGGAACCGTGCTCAGCGCAGAATTCACCAGCATTACTGTCTGCTGCATATGACTTTCCCATGTAGTGCAGGGACAGGGGTGACAATGTAGGTCTCACCGCCCCCCATTGCCTGCCCCAGTAGGGGTGCTGGGTAGCAGATACAACTCGGGGTAATCCTCTGCCCCCAAGGCGCGCTCAGGGGACCCTGGGCAGCATCGCTCCCGGGAGGGCGGAGCTCCCAGGTGAGGAAAGATCCGAGGGGGCGACGGGTGGCCCCTGTGCCCCTCCCATCCCATCCCAGCTCAGGCCCCATCTACAATCTGCGCTTCCGGCTCGCTGTCCTGGCTACACGGCGCCTTCTAGAATATTCTCCACTCAGCAGCTGTGACGTTGTCTGTCAGTTCCAGACCCCGGTCTGCATGATCCCCTCCGTGTGCTGTTCCTCTCTGGCTTACCACTACGCGGTTCCACGGGACTGGCATTTTTGGGTGTTTTGTTTTTTTGTTAAACGGGCCTAAGGAAATGCCGGGCTCTCTCCTGCAACCGTGCTTGGCCTCTGGGCTTTGCAGGCCAGGCTCCTTTCTACCCTCAGGGCTCTGCTTCTTGGTGAGACCTTCCCTTTCTGTCAACATACATGCCCGTGGCACTGGGCAGTTTCCTGATTTCTTGTTTACCCATTTGCCTGTCTTTCTCTCTCACTGAGCCAGTGTTCCCAAGCATTTGGGTATCAGGACCCTTATACATTTGTAAATATCAAGGACCCTTTATGTAGATTACATCTGTTGATATTAAAGCTGAGAAATTTTAAAGATACGCATTAGTGCATTTGAAAATTACAATAAGCCCATTAAAGATGAACATAAACGGCATATTTTTATGAAGAACAATTATTTTTCCCCAAACAAAAAACACAGAGTGGAACTTTACATTTTGTAAAATCCCTGGTTGGCTCGGGAAACATGAGGTTGTTAAGACATTACTTACCCCTCAGTGCCTTTGCTCATGGTGTTGTTGTTGTTTTTTTTTTTAATAGTTTTTCTTTTTTAATAATATCCATAATACAAAATGTACCATTTTAACCATTTTCAAGCGTACACTTAAGTGGCACCAAGTGCATTCCCATTGCTGTGTGACCGCCACCTCCGTCCCTCTCCAAGACATTTCATCTTCCCAAACTGAATCTCTGTCCCCAGTTACACACCAGCTCCCCATTTTCCTCACCCTCCTTTGCTTGTAGTTTTGGCCACATTATAGGGATGGCTGTCCACTTTTTGGAATAGTGTTCTCTTCCCCCTGGTATTTCCGAGTACCTACTGGTTGGCATCCCCAATGGCAAACATTTTGAACACCTTCCATGTAAGGCCTAGTGTAGTGTAGACACAGAGGACACACTCTGGCCTCAGGTAGCTGAGTTCAGCTAGATAGCAACATAGTCAAAAGGAACCATAAGAAGTAGAGAACTGGGGATGCCTGGGTGGCTCAGTTGGTTAAGCGGCTGCCTTCGGCTCAGGTCATGATCCCAGCATCCTGGGATCGAGTCCCACATCAGGCTCCTTGCTCGGCAGGAAGCCTGCTTCTCCCTCTGCCTCTGCCTGCCACTCTGTCTGCCTGTGCTCGCTTACTCTCTCTCCCTCTGTCTCTGACAAATAAATAAATAAAATCTTAAAAAAAAAAAAAAAAGAAAAGAAAAAAGAAATAGAGAACTGGGCCAGAGCCAGGGAGCCTGGCTGGAGCCTTTGGAGCCTACTGGGGCAGGTCCCCAAATCCTCCGGCTTCACATGCTGCGACCAGGAAAGTGGGTCAGGCGTTCAGCAAATAGTGCTTCCCTATTTGCCTCATCCTGAGGTTTTCATCCTCAGATCGGATCCTGGGTATAAACTATGAAATGCTACAGGAATGCAAGTTCTGAAATAGGATGTCTAGTGACCTTCAGAACCCAATTTTTATCTTTTTGTTGTTGTTAAGGCAAAAACTTTTTTTTTTTTTTTAGGTTTATTTATTTGATGGAGATCACAAGTAGGCAGAGAGGCAGGCAGAGAGAGGAGGAAGCAGGCTCCCCGCTGAGCAGAGAGCCTGATGCGGGGCTGGATCCCAGGACCCTGGGATCATGACCTGAGCCGAAGGCAGAGGCTTTAACCCACTGAGCCACCCAGGCGCCCCAAGGCAAAAACTATTTTTAAGAAAAAGTGTGTTTTCTCATTTTCTATTCTTGGCATAGCTTAATTCTTCCCCATAGAACCCAAACCTCCTAAACCCCTTTCAGTGTCATCTAAAACCTGAACTTCCTCTATTTCTGGATAAAAAAAAAATCTGTTCACAAATGAGTTGTGTGATCTAATCGTCCTTATTGACTTCAGATTTTTCTTTGCCAATAAGTAGTGTGATGCCCACATTGCCTCTCTAATCTTCACCCGGGACGCCAGCTCCTACACTGATGAGGTGTTTTGCAGCCAGACCAGAGCAGGGAGCTACTCCTCCATCGTGCGCGGAAGGAAAAGTTACCTGAATGTCCATTTTCACGAGGGCCTCCTCCGCGGGTAGTGGTGTCTGACCATAGGCAGTGCACAAGTCGTGGCCCGCATGGACCCCTTGGTCAGCCGGTGGCGAGCTCTGAGAGCCGGACGAAGCGAAGCCGCGTGCTGTCCTCCGCAGCCCCGCGCGTCTTGCTGGGGGAGATGGCGGGTGTCGCTTCAGAGCAGGGCAGGGCATGGCAGAGCAGAACGAGAGAAAAGACAGCAGCAGAGCGAAAAGTTGGGCACCCCCAATTTTTATCTTAAAATAGGTGATATTCGTCCTCCCTGATTCGTTGTCAGAAATGTACAGTCTTTTTGGTCCCTTGGAGAGGCCGGCGTCATCGTAAACGGCATAGGGTGGACAGATAGTCCCAGCACAGGGCAATCTAAGTGATGCATAAGGTTTTATACTTTTTTCCCTAAAGGCTTTATTTTATTTATGTGTCAGAGAGAGGGAGCAGAAGCAGGGGGGAAACGGGCAGAGAGAGAAGCAGACTCCCCGATGAGCTGGGAGCCCCATGTGGGACTCAATTCCAGGACCCTGGAATCAGGACCCGCGCGGAAAGCAGACGCTTAACTGACTGAGCCACCCAGGCACCCCAGGTTTTACACTTTTTAAACACTGGTAAGAATAGGATCAAGGGGAGAGACGCCTGGGTGGCTCAGTCCGTAGAGCCCCAGACTCCTGGTTTCTGCTCAGGTCGTGATGTCAGGGTGGTGGGATCGAACCCCGCCTCAGGGTCCACAATCAGCCTGGCGACTGCTTGTCCCTCTCCCTCTGCTCCTCCCCCTACCCCTTGTTCTCCTGCTCTCTTGAATAAAAAAATAAAAATAAAAAATAGAATCAAAGGAAAGAGGCCCAACAAAGAGCTGAATGAATCATCCACTCCATGAGAGCTTGTACCAAATCTGTGCGTGATAGCTGGATTTCCCCGAAAGCCCTGATGACCGTGTTTGGGGCCTTCTCTTTCTTTGTGTGAAATTAACATTTCTGCATGAGCCAGAAACTAATTTTTTCTTTTACTTTGTTCTCTCCAGCACTTTCTCAGGGCTTTGCCACCGATGCCCCATGCCCACCTCCCCTTTTCTGTCTCTGCGGGAACCTCTCCCTGAGCGCCCTCCTGCACTCAGGCGCCTTGCCAGCCCCCCCGCCCCAAACCCGCGTGTTGCGCATGCGCATCTCCAGCTGCCCCGCTCCCCTTGCCTCTTCTCACACACGGGAGGCTCACCCCTCAGACTGACTGACCCTGCGCAGCTGGCCGCAGCTCTCCTCGCGCCCGAACCCCACAGCCGTCCATTCCTCCTTCTCCTTCACCCCAGAGCGGAGCTGCCACGGGTTCTGCATCAAAATAGATGCAGAGTCCGTCAGTCCGTGGGCGTGTGGGTGCGGCCGGACAGGTGGAGCCACCCTCCGGCTCCGCTCTGGACCGGAGCCGTAGTCCCCCCAGCGGTCAGCCTGCGCCTCCTTCGTCTGCTGGAGTCTGTTCTCAGCAGCTGCTCCGAACCTCGCCGCGGCAACTTCTGGTCCCTCCAGGAAGCCCGCGCTCTTCCAGTGACCTCTCGAGTCCCTCTGGAGGGGCCCCTGGCCCCAGGACCTGTCTGACCTCCTCCGCTGCCCCTGACCTTGTTTGTTGTTCTCCAGCCACGCTGGCCTCGGGGAACGTGCGCGGCATATTCCCTCCTTACCCGGGTCGACCCCGTGAGCAGGGTGTCCTTGCAAGGTATCCAGGGGACCGGCTCTGCCATCTCCTTCAAGGCTTTTCCTGAAGGTCACCTCCTCGGCCAGGTCCGCTTGGACCACCTGACTCAGAATTGCTCCGACGTCTGGGTCCCCCGCATCCCTGTCGAACTTTCCCTTTTTCTTCTGTTACCACTTTGTCATCTACTAGACAGTAAGTGGAATTGCTTTTCACGTCTAGTATTGTCTCCTTCTGCTGGAACCGAGGCTCTGCAAGGGGAGGGCGGGGCTTGTTTCCCTTCCAGGGTATCCCAAGCACCCGGCACCCAGGAGCCCTTACTAAGCTGCGTGAACAAATGAGTGCGGCTCAGGGCCAGGCACCCCCGGCTCTGCCTACCTGCTTGCAGCACTAGCTGCCGACTGGGATCGAACTTGGGGTTTCAGGCAGATTTATTCTGGAATTTCAGCGTGGTTTTGTATTGGGGTGGGGGTGGGGAATAGAAGGAGGCAAGGGTGTTCAGGACATTTGATCTTGAGGAAAACAGTGACTTTATTATTCCAAGTCCACTTCAGATATAGGAATGAGTGAATCAAAAATTCTAAAACTTTGGGGTGCCTGGGTGGCTCAGCTGCTTAAGGGTGTGACTCTTGCTTTCAGCTCCAGTCATAATCTCAAGGGCATGGATTGAACCTGGCCTTGATCTCTGGGCTCAGAGTGGAGTCTGCTTGTCCCTCTCCCTCTGCTCCTCCCCCCCATGATCTCTCTCTGTCTTTCAAATAAATAAATAAAAATTTTTAAAAATTTTTTAAAAATAAAATTAAAACAATTTTTTAAATTAAAATTTTTTTTAATTTTTTTTATTTTTTTTTTAGAGATTTTATTTATTTATTTGTCAGAGAGAGTGAGCACAGGCAGACAGAGTGGCAGGCAGAGGCAGAGGGAGAAGCAGACTCCCTGCTGAGCAAGGAGCCCAATGTGGGACTCGATCCTAGGATGCTGGGATCATGACCTGAGCCGAAGGCAGCCGCTTAACCAACTGAGCCACCCAGGCGTCCCAAATGAGGGCCTTTTTTTTTTTTTTTTAATAAAGATTTTATTTATTTATTTCACAGACAGAGATCACAAGTAGGCAGAGAGGCAGGCAGAGAGAGAGAGAAGGGGAAGCAGGCTCCCTGCTGAGCAGAGAGCCTGATGTGGGGCTTGATCCCAGGACCCTGGGATCATGACCTGAGCCGAAGGCAGAGGCTTTAATCCACTGAGCCACCCAGGTGCCCCTAAAATTTTTTTTAAATTAAAAAAAAAAAAAAAGCTTTGGATGAGAAGTTCCTCTAGGGTGGAGGAGGGGAACAGGGTGTACCCTAATGGGAATGATCTTGTGGACTGTGTTTCATGTGTGTACGTGGGTGTACCCATGCTCATGTTTGTGGGGAATGTTCCAGAGCCCTCCCTAGAGTCTCAGAGGACCTGTCACCCACAGAGCATTAGGAGCCCCAAGTCAGGACAGACCCAGATGTGTCTACTGAGGGCCTCAGACCCCCGGCCACCTTGACATGGGGGAAT
Source organism: Mellivora capensis (assembly GCA_004024625.1). Classification (NCBI taxonomy): domain Eukaryota; kingdom Metazoa; phylum Chordata; class Mammalia; order Carnivora; family Mustelidae; genus Mellivora; species Mellivora capensis. The sequence goes on from PISX010023212.1 coordinate 16,926, forward strand.
GTCACTGTTGCAGCTCTTTCTGCCCCTGGGGCCCCACTTTGAGAGAGTTTAGTAACTTTATTGAAAACTGTTTCCTGCCGGTGCAGCAAGGGTACACACCCAGGATCTGAAGCTGGACTGCCTGGGGTGGGATCCTAGCCCAGTGGGGCGGCGGTGGGGCTCTGAACGAATTATCTCCCCTCTGGAAACCTCGCTTTCTTCATCGCAGACTGCGGACGAGTCATGCTGAGCAAGTGAATCCGCGTAGAGATTTAGACTGTCCCGTGGCACTTGGTCAGTGTGAATATACACATTCAGGCTTTCATTACTGACAGTGGGATCCTGGGCAAAAACTCCTATAAAAGTTTTTGTGTTTCAACTGGAAAGGTGATTGGCTATTTCGTGATAGCCCTGAGTGTGAAGGCCCATCTCGGAACACATGGGCCTCAGTTCTGGAAACTTTACACCTAATCTCTCTGTCCCAGAGAATGGGACTGTGCCAAGCATCTAACCCCAGGAATTTACACTTCATTAAGTAGCTGATTCGGAAGGCTTGGTTCCTGGAAGTCTGTTAAAAATGAAACAGAAGAATATGTAAAATATAAACCTTCATAAGCCTTTTCCAACTGATTTGGAAATACTTATACTGGTCATGTCACTGATGAGAAAATACTTTTGGAACTTCTCTTAAAAAGAAACCTCAGAGGGGGGCACCTGGGTGGCTCCGTGGGTTAAAGCCTCTGCCTTCGGCTCAGGTCATGATCCCAGGGTCCTGGGATCAAGCCCCACATCGGGCTCCCTGCAGGGAGCCTGCTTCCCCCTCTCTGTCTGCCTCTTTGCCTACTTGTAATCTCCATCTGTCAAATAAATAAAATCTTTAAAAAAAAAAAAAAAGAAAGAAAGAAACCTCAGAGGGAGTCCAGACTACACAACAAATTACTTTGCTTGTGGCCATATATGCATTTTTTTGTTTTTGATCTTAAATGATGGGAGTTGTTTTGGTCAGTATGCTTATCCATCAGGCTAGGTCGCAATGACTTTCACATGTTTCCATCCTCTGCTTCCTTCCCAAGGGGCTTACTGTTGTCGGACCACCTGCCTGGGGAGACTTCTGGAAAGGGTTATGGAGGCCACTCAAAACAGCTGTCTCGACAGAGCTGGGGGCGTAGATGGGCACCATGCGTGCAGGGGTGGAGGGGTGGTGAAGGGTTGGGGGCAGAGCCTGGGCCGCAGGAGGAGGACCAGACGCTAGACCAAGCTGCCGCCTTCCATCTGTGTGGGGGAAGGGACCCACTGACCCAAGACCAGGCTCCCAGGCAGAGAGGGCACCTGAGACAAGCTTCTTTGTCTTAGTCATCAATCGCTCGGTGGCTTAGTGCTCCTTGTTTTTTACTATTACTATATTTCTAAATGGTGGCGGTGCATAGACGATTTTAGAAGGAGGGCTGAAGCCATCTGTGTGATCCTAATAGACCATCCCAGGCCCTTCCTGCCATCCCCATGGAGGGTTTATGACTCCACTTTCAGCGTGATTAATTCCTTTTCTCCTTTATAGCTTTTGAAAGGCCGAGAGGAGGGTTTTGTGAGTGCTGGTGTAGTTTTCTAATACATACCTGCAGAATTAGACACAGACCAGAAACAGCGGGGAAGGAACTTTCATGTAAGACTTGGCCAGTGGTTGGTACACCCCATTTTCCTATTGAAGACAGCTCCTCGTGTGCGCTTCTCACACAGGCCGAGCAGGTGTGCGCTTCCTAATCCTTGCGGCAAGCTGCGAGCGGGCTGTGGAGGCCGTGTCAGTAGAAGCACACACAGCTCTGCAGGTTTCTCACCTCCCACCCTCCCTCTGTCCTTTGCTTTCAGCAAACTCGGCAAGTCCGCCCCAAGTAGGATATTGCAAAATATCTTAACAGGTGGATAAAAGATAGGAAAGGGGAAATGCTTTACAAGTCTGGCAAGCGTTCTCTTTAATGGCAGTGCCCGAAAGCAGATGCCCGTTCCTCCTTCCTCGTGATACCACACGGCCTCATCATAGTAATTGTGTGTGTTTTCTCGGGTTATTGACTCATTTAGCAAACATGCTTTGAGCCCACGTGGAGGAGCCTGGGTCCGGTGGAGGAGACCCCATAGCATGAGACTGACCCTAAACAAAAAAGGAAAAGTGATTTTGAACGGGCTTTCTCAAAGAAGGCTTGGGGTTTGGACCGAAAGGCTCAGTGAAAGGTAAGGTCCTAAATCCTGGTGTGAGTTGAATCCGGGACTCTGGGGAGCAGGAAGTTAAGGTCTGGAGAAGTGAAATGATCTACCCAGGGTCTCCTGACTTCAGCCTGAAGGCTTTTCTCTTAGACTATGCCCACAGTATTTTTTTTTTCCATTTCATTTTATTTCTTTTCAGTGTTCCAGCATTCACTGTTTATGCACCACATCCAGGGCTCATGCAATCGTGCCCTCCTTAGTACCCACCACCAGGCTCACCCATCCCCCCACCCCCCTCCCCTCCAAGCCCCTCAGCTTGTTTCTCAGAGTCCACAGTCTCTCATGGTTCGTCTCCCCTCCAATTTCCCCCAACTCCCTTCTCCTCTCCATCTCCCCATGTCCTCCGTGTTATTCCTTACGCTCCACAAGTAAGTGAAACCATATGATAATTGACTCTCTCTGCTTGACTTATTTCACTCAGCACAATCTCCAGTCCCGTCCATGTTGATGCAAAAGTTGGGTATTTGCTGCCGTGGGCTGTTTTTGTTTTTTGTTTTTTAAAATTTTATTCATTCATTTGAGAGAGAGAGAACACAAGCAGGGGGAGGAGAAGAGGGAGAGAGACAGACAGACGCTGGGCTGAGTGTGGAGCCCATGCAGAGCTGGATCCCACGACCCTGAGATCATGACCTGAGCCAAAATCCAGAGTTGGACGCTTCATCGACTGAGCCCCCCAGGCGCCCCGACCACTCTACTCTTGATTTTTTTTTTTTATTTGGAGGAAGAGGGGAAAATTTTCATACTCTTTCTTTTTTTTTAAAGGTTTTATTTATTTATTTGACAGAGAGAGAGAAAGAGAGCACAGCAGGGGGAGCAGCAGGCAGAGGGAGAGGGAGAAGCAGGCTCACAGAGCAGGGAGCCCGATGCGGGGCTCGATCCCAGGACCCTGGGATCATGACCTGAGCCGAAGGTAGACACTAAATGACTGAGCCACCCAGGTGCCCCAAATTTTCATACTTTAAAAAAAAATTTTTTTTAAATTTATTTATTTGTCAGAGAGAGAGAGAGCGAGCACAGACAGACAGAGGCAAAGGGAGAAGCAGGCTCCCTGCCGAGCAAGGAGCCCGATGTGGGGCTTGATCCCAGGACCCTGGGATCATGATCTGAGCTGAAGGCAGAGGCTCAACCCACTGAGCCACCCAGGCGCCCCCATGAAGGTAATAATTTTAAGCAAGGTTTGGCTCACCTTTTCTGTAATTATGTAGTTATTAGGCACAAGGATTCTGGAAGATGTTTCTTTTGCACGTGAGTATTTTTGAAATTTAAAATATTTAAAATTTTAAAAACCACAATCCCGGGTGCCCGGCTGGCGCAGTCAGAAAAGCATGAAACTCTTGATCTTGGGGTCATGGGTTCCAGTCCCATGTTGGGTGTAGAGATTACTAAGAAATAAATAAGCAAACTTTATTTAATTTTTTAAAAGATTTTATTTATTTATTTGACAGAGATCACAAGTAGGCAGAGAGGCAGGCAGAGAGAGAGGAGGAAGCAGGCTCCCCACTGAGCAAAGAGCCGGGTACGGGGCTCGATCCCAGGACCCTGAGATCATGACCTGAGCCGAAGGCAGATGCTTAACTACTGAGCCACTCAGGTGCCCCTAAACTTTATTTAATTTTTTAAGATTTCTTCATTTATTTTGGGGAGGGGTAAGGTCAGGGGGAGAGGGAGAGAGAATCTCTAGCAGACTCCCTGCTGAGCACAGAGCTGGACACGGGGCTCTACCTTGCTACCCTAAAACCATGACCTGAACTGAAACCAAGTCTCCAACACTTAACTGACTGCACTACCCCAGCGCCCCAAAATAAATAAATTTTAAAAACCACAAACATGGGGCACCTGGGTGGCTCAGTGGGTTAAGGCCTCTGCCTTAGGCTCAGGTCATGGTCCCAGGGTGCTGGGATCGAGCCCCGCATCGGGCTCTTCCATTCAGTGGGGAGCCTGCTTCCTCCTCTCTCTCTGCCTGCCTCTATGCCTGCTTGTGATCTCTGTCTGTCGAATAAATAAATAAAATCTTTAAAAAAAAAAAAAACAAACCACAAACATGTCCATTTGGTTGTCTGTAATACATGTTCGTAGACTTAATGATTTTCCCTTAAAGCTGTTTGTTTTTTTCTTTTTTCCTTTTTAAAAAAATTTTTATTCATTTGAGAGAGAGAGAGAAAGCACAAGCAGGGGGAGAGGCAGAGGGAGACGGAGAAGCAGACTCCCCACTGAGCAAGAAGCCCAACAGGGGGCTCGAGATCCCAGGACCCTGAGATCATGACTTGAGCCAAAGGCAGATGCTCAATGGACCAAGCCACCCAGGTGCCCCACCCTTAAAGGTGTTTGATACGTATTTTGCAACTCATAGGGAGAGCTCAGTCTTGGTAAGAGTCTTTGTTAATTCAGGATTGATTTTTGCCTTAGTGAGCTTTTCCGCAGGTGTCAGAATGGCACAAGTTAGGTGGAGAGTAAAACATTCTCAGGAAGTCCTACCTGTAAAGAACATTTAGATGGTCAAAGATCACGATTAAAATGATTTCTCTGGTGTTAGGAACCTTATATTCTGGGTATCAAAGGACACTTTGGTTCCTAAATAGCCAAATACTGATTGGAAAAAAAAAAATACTGATCATTTGGTCACTTTCTCCCAGATCTTTTGTTACATTGTTTTATAAGTTAACGAAAGAAAAACTTTCTTACTTGAGTGTCTTATTTGGTGACAAATACTGCACTTTCATTCCTCCTGGGCGATAGAAACCGTTTGAAGTTGAAATGATTTACTTCGGTCCTCGACTGTATTTATAGCATGAGTCAATACATCATTTCCTTCAC
>PISX010023212.1:22074-32617 GCA_004024625.1 Mellivora capensis
TCTCTCCAATAAATAGGTAAATCTTTAGGGAAAAAATGGTTACACTTTTATACACACTTTGTTTGATTCAGACTTGTCACCCATTCAGCCTGGCCCTTTCCTCAAGTGGGCCAAATTGCCGTGTCATCAGACACCACTGCCATCCTCGTTTAGTGCCAGTGTTAATTCCTGACCCAGCTGGTTCGCAGTCAGTGATCAGAATGGCCTTGCTGGTTTAGCAGTACATTTATTTTTTTTTAAGATTTTTTATTTATTTATTTGAGAGAGAGGCAGTGAGAGAGCATGAGCGAGGAGAAGGTCAGAGGGAGAAGCAGACTCCCCGTGGAGCTGGGAGCCTGATGCGGGACTCGATCCCGGGACTCCAGGATCATGACCTGAGCCGAAGGCAGTCGTCCAACCAACTGAGCCACCCAGGCGTCCCTAGCAGTACATTTAAAGCAAATTATTTGAAGCTTTCCGTTTCTAAAGTTCCTGCTGGCGGAATCTTTGCTGACTTTTCCCCTCCACACCAAGAGGAATTTATAAAGCATGAGAAAGGGACGTTCCCTTGGGAAGTGCATGCTGGAGACAGCATAGGGATCCCTCCTCAAGCACTAGTGAGGCGTCCCTGCTGCTTCAGGTCCTCTGCTGTGCGCCAAAGGGACACAGAGCCTTCGGGGCCTGTCCAGTGGGGAAGAAAGGGGGTGAAATACAACGTTCTGGGGATTCTGTAATTGTGTCTGTCTTCTGTGGAGTGCGGGTTCAGGGGCAAAAGCAGAGGTGCCTTCGAAGCAGAAAGGGACAGGAGACACTGCAGAGAACAACTGGGTTTTGTGGGCGCCCAACCACGCAACCACTGGGAGCTCGCGTCCCGCTGGCCTCTGCGACCTCGGGTGCTGGGGGCCTTGGACCTCGGACCTAGAATCTAGGGGTGGGAGTGCACACAGCACCCAAGGCAGGGCAGGAGCCGAGGGGCCTCGTTTTCCCTCCCTGGTAAAGTGAAGTCCTCAAAGGGTTCTGATGCATTTGCTCGCTCTCTGGGTAGGAAGAACACAGAGCTGGGGAAAAACATTTCAAATGTATGCCATTGTCTTTCCTGGTGACAGGGTGGCCTCCTGCAGCACGTTTCCAAGTGTCTCTTTGTAACCAGGGGAGAGTGTTAACTCCCTCCTCCTCTGAAAGCTCGGTAATAATGAGTAAGAAGAAAAAGTGCTTGTTGCAAAGCACGGGTTATTTATTATAGGTTCTCCTGGCGCTGTTTTCCACCTGCTGCGGAAACGTGGCTTTGCCTGCGGGGAAACTTAGGGCCACGTAGCTCGTGCACAGGTTTGGGAGACTTGACGGCTAGGAACTGGTCGACCTTGAGCTCCCAGGTGGAGCTGGCGGCGTTTAGAGGCGTGCAACATGATTGATCAATTGGTTGATTGATTGATTTAAAGATTTTATCTATTTGAGAGAGCAAGAGAGAGCATGATTGAGGGGAGGGGCAGAGGCAGATGGAGAAGCGGACTCCCCGCTGAGCAGGGAACCCCATGTGGGACTTCATCCAAGACCCTGGGATCCTGACCTGAGCCTGAGTCAGGCTTCACTGACTGAGCCACCCAGGTGCCCACATACAGTGTGATTTAAACGTCTGGCAAGTTCTTTTCCTCACTGTTCTCGAGCCTCCCCCACCCACCCCCCGGCCCTGGGGATAATGATATCCACATCCTCTGGGCCATGGATTGGCACATTTTGTAGGACCCGAGCTAGCTGGATGTGGGACTCTTGCTTGTTAGAAGCTCAATGTAGACCAGCTGGTGGGAAGTCTTTCCAAAACTCTGGTGCACATGGCCTGGTTCAGGCGGGGTGGGAGATTAGAAAGAAAGACAACTAGAGGCATGATTCCAGAGTCTTCCTTTTATCACACACTTGTTATGGCCTTGAGGAAGACCTATAAACTTGGGGCAGCTGGTGGGCTCAGTTGGTATGAGCATGAGACTCTTGATCTTGGGGTTGGAGGTTCAAGCCCTATGTTGGGGGTAGAGATTACTTAAATTTTTTAAAAGATTTTATTTATTTATTTGACAGAGATAACAAGTAGGCAGAGAGGCAGGCGGCGGGGCGGGGGGAGCAGGCTCCCCATTGAGCAGAGAGTCCCATGCAGGGCTCGATCCCAGGACCCTGAGATCACGACCTGAGCCGAAGGCAGAGGCTTAACCCACTGAGCCACCCAGGCGCCCCCCTAAAAATAAAATCTTAAAAAATTTTTTTTCCCCAAGGCCCTAACTACCTCCTTTTCCAAATGGAGGATTGCCAGTGGCCTCTGTCTTTCCTAGGGCCAGTGTCCCTGGGGGGATGGCAGAGAATAGTACATAGCATTCAGCATCTTCCTCCTTCCTGGAGACTCCCTTGTACTTTGGCCTGAAGTCAGCCAGCAGCTTGGGGCCGCGAGAACCATTCCGCTGAGTGAGCCTGAATGTGTACTAATTAGTTGGTACCAAGATCAAACTCAGATTCCCCCCAGATTTTCCACAAGAAGCATTTTACAGAGAGAGGAGCCCTGAAAGGAGGTAGCTATGTGCAGCCTGCTGGGAGCTGTACAGTGGAAAGACTCGTTGATAAAAAGAGTTGTGACTGCGAAGTCTGGGGGAAGGGTGATGACGATGAAGAGGAGGGACAACTTGTTTGCAGACACACACTCAAGAAAGGTCAGTGCGAGAAGGTGGCTCCGGGCAAGGGCAGCTCCGGGAGAGTGGGGTGGGGTGGCCTGGAGAGGCTAGGAAGGAGGCCTCCAATAGACATGTTGACCCCGAACCTGCGAAGGTAACCTTATTTAGCAGTAGGATTTTTACAAGTTAATAATGGGGTCCCCCTGGAATTGGGGCATTTCCAACCCAATGACTGGTGTCTTTAGAAGAAGAGGGAGCTTTGGACCCAAAGACAGGGCCACAGGGGGAAGAAGTCTGAGCGAAGATGGAGGCAGAGATGGGACTGATGCTACCACAAGCCAAGGAGTGACAGGGGTGGCCGGTGTCCCGCCAGCTTGGGCAGTCCGTAATGGAATACCACAGACCAGGGCCTTCTGCAGACATTTATTTCTTACCATGCTAGAGGCTGGGAATTTCAAGATCAAGGTGCTGGCAGATTTGGCATGAGGGAAGGGCTCTTTCCCTGGTTTTCAGATAGCTGTGTTCTTGCTGCATTCTCAATAAACCTCACGTCTTTTCTTATAAGGGCACAAATATCATCCTGGGCTTCTAGCCCCTTTCCTGTCTTCATCTAAACCTATACTCTTCCCAGAGGCCCCACCTCCTAATACTATCACATTTGGGGGTTAGGCTTTCAACCACATGGACTGGGGTGGGGGGACATTTGGTCCATAACAGCCAGGAATCACCAGAAGCTAGAAGAGGCAAGGAAGGACCCTCCCCCAGAGACTTCAGAGGGAGCGTGGCCATCGTGCTCCCTTGATTTTGAACTCTGACCTCCAAAACTGTGAGGGAGGGAACGACTCTTGTTTTTGGCCCCCCAGTTTGTGGTCATCGGCCCAGCGGCTGCTGGAGGAAGCTGACACGGTGAGAGGAGTCTTCAGAGCGAGGTGGGGGAGCCCACATCTGTGTCTCACTGATGCCCCACCTCTGGGCACTGCAGGGATCCCCGTCCTCTTTCCTCTTCCACCAGGGTCTGTGGCGCCACCCAAGGGCAGCCTCCCCAGATGGAAGGGGACCCCTTCCTAGGACCTCACCTGCTTTCTGGACACAAGTTCCCAAACCCCAGTTACCCACAGGGAAGGGCGGCAGCAGCTAGGAGATGGGGCGTGTCTTAAAGTCGATGCCCGATGGGGGCCCCCGGGTGGCTCAGTCGGTTAAGTGTCGGACTCTTGGTTTCGGCTCAGGTCATGATCCCTGTGGGGTGGGCTCCATCCATCTTGGTAGGGAACCTGCTTGAGAATCTCTCTTTCCCCTGCTCGCTCTCTCTCTCCAATAAATAAATCTTCAAAATAAATAAAGTCGTTGCCTGATAGAAACCTCCTCATGCCGAGTGAGTGAGCATTACAGGCCATAGGAACAGGGCTGTGGCCATTTTCACAAGAGCCTCCTGCTGCCCTGTGCTTCAGTGTGATCCAGTAAAAGTCCCCAACATCAACCCTGATCTGTTGGCTTCCCTGCATCCCAATAGTCTGAAAATAAACCGACCCCTTCTCTTGGAAGGGGACATCTGTCCGTTTAGCCAGTGTAAAAGGCGGCCTCATCAATGAATAGCAGTTATCTGCTTGACGCAGTCAGATCACAAACAACTTCATGCAAACCCGCAAGAATCCCGCATTATGACATGCAGCTGCTGGAGTCCCAAGACTCCAGTCTGGGAATCGTACATGACCTAGATGGCAAGAGAGAGCCAAGCGTCTACACCGTCCAGTTCCTGCCTTTCTCCCCAACCTCAGCCAGGACTGTTGTCCCCTTTAGTCAAAATACTGTAACCACCCTGGGAGACCTTCTGCCTCTTGAGATGCCAAGTTCTTCCTGCCCCTGGGTCTTTGCACATACTACTTCCTCTGTCTGAAAAGCCCTTCTGGCTCTTCACATGGGTGGCTCCTTCTCGTCCTTCATCCCTTGCCTTCAAGGTCAACTCTTCAGAGAAGCCCTTCCTGACCACCGTATCCAAAGTAGCTTCCCCACTGTGGTAGGCAGAGGAATGCCCCTTTCCAAAGATGTCCACATCCTAATCCTTGGAACCTGGGACTATATTACATTCCACACAAGGGGGCATTAAGGTCACAGGTGGAATAAAGTTTGCTAATTGATGGACTTTCAGATAATGAGATTACCCTGGGTTTTCTCGACGGGCCCAGCATCATCACAAGGGTCCTCACGTGGGGCTGAGAAGAGCAGAAGATTCAGAACCAGAGAGACGGTGTCTTGTGGGAGATTTGTAGCCTTTGACAGGGAGGCAGGGGCCGCAAGCCAAGGAATGGGGACGGCCTCTCCAAGCTCAAGAAGGTGGGGATACCTGTCTCCCTCCTTTAGAGCCTCCAGAAAGGAATGCAGTTCTGCCAACACCTTCGTTTTAGCTCAGTGAGGCCCAGTTTGGACTTCTTACCCACATAACTCTCAGGTAATAAATTCATATTGTTCTAAGCCATTGTGCTTGTAGTACCTCGTTAGACCAGCCAAGGAAAAATAATACAGATTGTAATTTCACTGCCGACCCCTCAGAGAAACCGTCCCCGACCATCTTACCCAAAGCAGCACCCCACTCCCAGCTGGTTCCTCTCTCGGGCCCCCCCGCCGTGTGCTAAGCAGCTTTTTAGGTACCGGGGATCCAGCGCCAGACCTGGAGGACGTCCCGCCCTCACAGAACCTGCGTGCTGGGGAGTGGGGTGCCCATAGTCAACATGGGAGAGAAATGAACAGTAGGGCGGCCGGTGAGACGTGCTGGGGTGGGGGGGCTGTGCTACAGGACCGGCACGGTCACAGACGTGTCCCGGAAGGTGACGTGTGGGCAGAGACCCCAGGCAGGGAAGGGAAGGCAGCGGCTATCTGAGGAGAGAACAGGCCAGGCAGAAGAGAGAAAACAACAAATGCGGAGGCCAGCATGGCCATCTAATTCCTCGTCCCAACTGGGGCCCCTGAGAGGGAAAGTGGCGCCATCAGTAATCGTGCCAGCCCAATGGCCACATTCCTGGACATAGGTCACCTTGCAACAGCAGGGTCGCTGGGCTGGGAGGCGTGGGCAGGCGGGACCACACGGAAGGAAGGAGGGACTAGAATGAGGTCTGGGAGGCTGGGGGTGTGCCTGGGAGGACCTTGCAGGTCACCTTGAGAATGTTGGCGGTGGCTCTGGGGGAGCTGGGAGACTGTGGGGAAATTTTGAGCAGAATGATGTGATGGGGCTTATGCTGCCAAAGGATTGTCCTTGGGGCGCCTGGGTGACTCAGTGGGTTAAGCCTCTGCCTTCAGCTCAGGTTATGATCTCAGGGTCCTGGGATCGAGCCCACGTCAGGCTCCTTGCTTCAAGACTGCAATTTGCTGATTTGGTTATGTGCTTGTCATCTGCCTCTCTGTAGCTGGGAGGTCCTCAGGATGGGGACCCTGTGTGTCTTGCACGGCCCCAGCCCTTGATGCCTGGCCCAGAGCGGGCATCTGAGTGAAAGAATGGGTGGAAAGCAACTGGTCTCTTCGTTGTCAATGTGCCAGTAAGAAATCTGAAACAAAATGCATTGAACAAAGGGGTTTGCCCAAAGTCATTATTGATTCAGGGGCAAAGCAGTCCCCTGATGCTATCTCTGTGACACCTGGCCAGGGACCTCTTTGCCCCACCTCCTAGGCCCATTCCCTTGCCTGTTTGGTCCCTTAGTGAAGTAATAGCCTTGGGACTATCCAGGTTCGGAGGCAGAGGCTTGAAGGATGGAGAGTTGCTCCCAGAGAAAAGTTCTAAGAGCTCCTGGTGGGAGAAAGGGCACCAGCCTCAGGAGCGCCACCTCGGCTGCCACGGTCCAGACGGGCAGGAGACCGCGGATGGGTCTTCCGAAGTTACCTCCTGCATCCCCACCGTAGTCTGGGCAGTCTGGTCGGGTTATTTGTCCCAGTCACTTAGGAGGAAAGCATGAGGTTTTCTGAACTGTATCAACAAGCTTCTTTTCCTCCTTCCTTAATTCTCTGTCCTTCCATCAGGACTCATTCAGGCGCGCTGCCTGGTGAGACCCCGCGTGGAGCCCGGGGAGGGAGGGCGGGAAGTCTGGGAGCTGCCCGCAGCGTCAGGAAGAGATGCCATCCTTTCGCTCCCAGCCCAGTTCCAGTATGATCTCCAGGCTGTTGCCAAATACAACCTTGGCTCTATGTGGGAGGCGGCTACACTTTAGTAATGCGTATTTCCAGGGAATTTGCTCCATGAGGTTGTTCGAGGTCTGACGGTATCAAGCAGATATCTGCTACTCTTCGAAAGGTCACCTTTTAAACCTGCTGAGTGGACGGGTTTACACTTCAGAGAGAAGGGATGGACTTAGCTGACCACTTCTTACATAATCAGCCTGAGAGGCTGAATATAAAAATGCCCAACGCCAAAGCAAATGTAAAGATAGAACTTTGACTCACAGGCTGCCGCTGCCTGCCCAGGACATCACCCTCCCCCACCCCCGGCCTACAGTAAACAGTAAACAACCCTGGAGGCCAGGCTGCTGTAAATCAGACTTGCAGGAAGCCAGGTTCCTTGCTCCAGTGATGATCTATGAAGCTAAACGTCTTCCGTAACAATGGACCCAAAATGACCAGCTCGTGATTAATAACTGACAGCTTCCCTAATTTCTGTCCCCTCTTCCAATTTAGGACCAGCCAGAGAAAACCAAGTAGGTACCCCTGAACAATCACATAGGACAGCCCCTTGCAGTCAGCCCCCTGCAGCTTCCCGGGGCCAACAGCTTGTGATCAGGGCACCCCCCGAAGCCTTCCCTTCTTCCACTGCAAGCCTTCCCCACCCTGCCTGCCTTTGAATCTTCGCCAAAATGCAAGTGACCCTGGCCCCACTCCTTGGCTGTAGCACATTCACAAGGAATGGCCTTTGCTTTTCTCCGTTGGTGGGTCTTTATTTCCACGGTGAACCTAGAAGACTGGTGAGGTTCAAGTGCACGTGCCCATGTGCATGGGCAGCACTGAATTAGATGTTATTTTAAAAATCAGTTTCAGAAAAAAAAAAAATCAGTTTCAGGGCGCCTGGGCCTTCAGCTCAGGTGGTGATCCCAGGGTCCTGGGATCAAGTCCTGCATCCCAGCTCAGTGGAGAGCCTGCTTCTCCCTCTCCCACTCCCCCTGCTTATGTTCCCTCTCTCGCTGTATCTCTCTCTGTCAAATAAATAAATAAAATCTTAAATACATACATACATACATACATACATACATGCCAGTTTCATTTTACAGATGACCGAATTTTAATTCCAGGATTCTTTGGCAAAGATCTCAGGAAAAGTTGTGTCTGAGCAAAGGCAGGCACTTTCCCAGAAACAGCTGGACTCCCAAAGGTCATGGTTGGAAGTTTGCAGCGTGATCTTCAAAGCGTGGCCTCAGCTTTGTTTGCACACGTGTGGCCCGGAAGGAGGGGCAGCGCCTGCTTCCAGTGGTGAACCGAGGGCTGACCGTGGCCCCCCCACTGCAGGCTTCAGGCTGGGGAGGCCACAGGTCTTTATCTGTTCTAGAAAGCTCTGTGATAGTGACAAACCACGCAAGGCTCCTGGTGAAACCCCAAAGGCTCCTGGTGCCACACAGGAGAAACGCGGAGAGGAGTCTGGGGTCCGATGGGGAGGGCCAAGTCTCTGAGAAGTGGTAGTTGCTGGGAGGGAGGGGGGAGTAGTCAACCTCGGAAATGGAATTTGGGCCCCCGTGACTGGAAGAAATAAAGACCGCCTTCCAATAAATCAGCTGTGGCCAAGTACATAAGATGTTTATTAAAAATTTAAAATCTCACCCTGGCCTCTAAGCCAACCAGATTTAGTGTTATGACTTCCTGCGAGTGGCCTTGTTAGCCTAGAGTTGGGGGTCGGGCTGTGTAGGCAGTGCAGACCCGGCCTCTCCCTGGCCTTGGAATCCTAAGGGCCTGGGACCCAGGTGAGCGATCCCATCCCGGCTTTCAGGTGGGTCTGCACCCCCCAGCCATCCTACGCCCTCCCCACCCCACTGTAGTCCCACCCTGTGTTCCTGGGTCCCAGACACCCTCCCTGCTCTTCTCCATCCCAAGCGGGGCTGCCCAACCTCACCAAAGCTCTCTGAGCTGAAGGCTCTGTCATTGTCACATTAGTGACCCAGCGTTTCCCTTTGGCAAATTTTTTTAGGCAGGTGAATCTCCAAGTTCAGCCCCTGTGCTCAGGTTTCCAGCTGCTTCAGCGTCTGTCAACTCCTGTGTTTCATCATTAAAACTGCCATTTTCCCTGCTGGGGTTCAAGTCCTACCTCCCCACCCCCACCTTACGCATGCACGCCCTCCACGCGCAGAATGGCAGGGCTAAGCTCATACTTCCTTGGGGTGATGAGATTTAAATGAGTCCGTGCACAGTGGGGCGCCTGGCACCCAGTAGGCCCAGCAGGCATCTTTGCTATGAATACACCAATCTTTTGGCGCTGGGGAGGACAGAGGCGCGCAGTGATGGAAAGTTCTCTTGGACTTTGAGGGCTGCAGACAGAGCCTAACGTGGCCCTCCCAGGAAAAAGAGAAGGAAGACGGCAACAATTATGCAGTGGCTGAGAAAACTGTGCCTGAGAACCAGTGAGATGCCCCTGGACAGCCTTGGTGGAACTTGGAGATGTCACGAGCGGTGGCAGAGTCCGGCTTTGGGTTTTCTTTTTTTCTGCTTCTTTTTTTTTTTATTTTTTATTTTACTTATTTGATGGAAAGAGAGATCACAAGTAGGCAGAGAGGCAGGCAGAGAGAGAGGGGGAAGCAGGCTCCCCGCTGAGCAGAGAGCCCAATGCGGGGCTCTATCCCAGGACCCTGGGATCATGACCTGAGCCGAAGGCAGAGGCTTAACCCACTGAGCCACCCAGGCGCCCCCAGCCTTGGGTTTTCTGAAACCGTGGCCCCACTCTGATGGTGGCCCCACTAGACAGCAGGGCAATGCCTTTTGGGTTCTGGCCATCAAGGAGGCCTGCCAGGGATGTGCCAGCCCCGCCGAAGGCCCAGCTGCCCTCCTTCCTGGCAGAGCCTCCCTGATGCCAGGGCCGGCTGCGTGATTTCGGGAGCCCCATGTACAATGGAAAAGCGGGCCTCTTGTTCAGAAAGTAGGAAAAAGTGCCGTTACAGACACTCACACAGCTTTTCTCTACCTTCTAGAGCCCGACAGGATGCTTTTGGTTTGTTACTTAATGCTGTGTCCCCTTGGGCATGAGGATACTCAGAGGACAAGTGTGGACTGTCAGAGCTGCCAGGATCCCCCTCTTGCCATAGTGGGGACCATGGTGCCCTGGCTGGGGGCCGGAACTCAATCTCTCCTTCCCGTGGGCCTGCTGCCCCAGCTCACAGTGGACGGGGAACCCCAAGGGAATGCAACTTGGTGCCTGGATAGGGGGGTGGGCAAAGGGGCGCCCCCACGGAGTCAAACACACCATGGCTCAGGCAGCCCAGGGCAAAGACAGTTGCCACCGTGTCCCCCCTGAGGCCTCTGCTGTGAACAGAGGGCTATAGCAACATCCTAGCCTCCCCTGCGTCCCCCTTCCATCACCAGCCTGGGCTGAGGGCAGAGCAGGCTGGGGTGGGGAGGGGAGCTCAGGCGGCAGGTGGCTGAGAACCTTCTAGTCCAGAAAGATCTTAGGAGGCGGGGACTGCCTTTGGGCCCACACTTCCATTGTCCCGTCGGACTTCACTTAGAAAACACAGACTTGAAGGTGAAATTATTAAGAATTTCAAGATAGTGGGGCGCCTGGGTGGCTCAGTGGGTTAAAGCCTCTGCCTTCGGCTCGGGTCATGATCCCAGGGTCCTGGGATCGAGCCCTGCATCGGGCTCTCTGCTTGGCGGGGAGCCCGCTTCCTCCTCTCTCTCTGCCTACTTGTGACCTCCATCTGTCAAATAAATAAATCTTTTTTTTTTTTTTTAAAGATTTT
>PISX010023213.1:0-30146 GCA_004024625.1 Mellivora capensis
CCATAGAGTTGAGGGTCTATTTCTGGGCTCTCTATTCTGTTCCATTGATCTAAGTGTCTGTTTTTGTGCCAGTACCATACTGTCTTAATGATGACAGCTTTGTAATAGAGCTTGAAGTCCGGAATCGTGATGCCACCAACTTTGGCTTTCTTTTTCAATATTCCTTTGGTTATTCGAGGTCTTTTCTGATTCCATATAAATTTTAGGATTATATGTTCCATTTCTTTGAGAAAAAAAAAGGATGGGATTTTTGTAGGGATTGCATTAAATGTGTAGATTGCTTTAGGTAGCATAGACATTTTCACAATATTTGTTCTTCCAATCCAGGAGCATGGAACATTTTTCCATTTCTTTGTGTCCCCCTCAATTTCTTTCATGAGTACTTTGTAGTTTTCTGAGTATAGATTCTTTGCCTCTTTGGTTAGGTTTATTCCTAGGTATTTTATGGTTTTGGGTGCAATTGTAAATGGGACTGACTCCTTAATTTCTCTTTCTTCTGTCTTGTTGCTGGTGTAGAGAAATGCAACTGATTTCTGTGCTTTGATTTTATATCCTGACACTTTACTGAATTCCTGTACATGTTCTAGCAGTTTTGGAGTGGAGTCTTTTGGGTTTTCCACATAGAGTATCATATCATCTGCAAAGAGGGATAGTTTGACTTCTTCTTTGCCAATTTGGATGCCTCTAATTTCTTTTTGTTGTCTGATTGCTGAGGCTAGGACTTCTGGTACTATGCTGAATAGCAGTGGTGTTAATGGACATCCCTGCCATGTTCCTGACATTAGTAGAAAAGTTTTTTGTTTTTCTCCATTGAGAATGATATTTGCGGTGGGTTTTCCATAGATGGTTTTGATAATATTGAGGTGTGTGCCCTCTATCCCTACACTTTGAAGAGTTTTGATGAGGATGGGATGCTATACTTTGGCAAATGCTTTTTCAGCATCTATTGAGAATATCATATGGTTATTGTCCTTTCTTTTATTAACGTATTGTATCACATTGATTGATTTGTGGATGTTGAACCAACCTTGCAGCCCTGGAATAAATCCCACTTGGTCATGGTGAATAATCCTTTTAATGTACTGTTGGATCCTATTGGCTAGTATTTTGGTGAGAATTTTCGCACCTGTGTTCATCAAGGATATTGGTCTGTAATTCTCTTTTTTGATGGGATCCTTGTCTGGTTTTGGGATCAAGGTGATGCTGGCTTCATAAAATGAGTTTGGAAGTTTTCCTTCCATTTCTATTTTTTGGAACAGTTTCAGGAGAATAGGAATTAATTTTTCATTAAATGTTTGTTAGAATTCCCCTGGGAAGTCTTCTGACCCTGGGCTTTTGTTTGTTTGGTGATTTTTGATGACAGTTTCAGTCTCCTTACTGGTTATATTTGGGTCCTTTCTCTTTTCTTTTTGATAAGTCCGGCCAGGGGACTGGCTGGACTTATCAATCTTATTAATTCTTATTAATTCTTATTATCAATCTTAATAATTCTTTCAAAGAACCAGCTCCTAGTTTTGTTGATTTGTTCTATTGTTTTTTTGGTTTCTATTTCATTGATTTATGCTCTGATCTTTATTCTTTCTCTTCTCTTGCTGGGTTTAGGCTATCTCTGTTGTTCTTTCTCCAGTTCCTTTAGGTGTAGGGTTAGGTTGTGGATTTGAGACCTTTCTTATTTCTTGAGAAAGGCTTGTACCACTATATGTTTTCCTCTCAGGACTGCCTTTGCTGTTTCCCACAGATTTTGAATTGTTGTGTTTTCATTATCATTTGTTTCCATGATTTTTCAAAAAATTTCTTTAATTTCCTGGTTGACCCATTCATTGTTTAGAAGGATGCTATTTAGTCTTCATGTATTTGGGTTCTTTCCAAATTTGGTCTTGGGGTTGAGTTCTAGCTTCAGAGCATTGTGGTCTGAAAATAGGTAGGGAATGATCCCAATCTTTTGATACCGGTTGAGACCTGATTTATGACCCAGGATGTCATCTGTTCTGGAGAATGTTCCATGCACACTAGAGAGGAATGTATATTCTGTTGCTTTGGGATAGAATGTTCTGAATATATCTGTGATGTCCATCTGGTCCAGTGTGTCATTTAAGGCCTTTATTTCCTTGCTGATCTTTTGCTTGGATGATCTGTCCATTTCAGTGAGGGGAGTGTTAAAGTCCCCTACTATTATTGTATTATTGTCAATGTGTTTTTTTTTATTTTGTTATTAATTGGTTTACATAGTTGGCTGCTCCCACGTTAGGGGCATAGATATTTAAAATTATTAGATTTTCTTGTTGGACAGACCCTTTGAGTATGATATAGTGTCCTTCCTCATCTCTTATTATAGTCTTTGGCTTAAAATCTAATTGATCTGATATAAGGATTGCCACCCCAGCTTTCTTCTGATGTCCATTAGCATGGTAAATTGTTTTCCACCCCCTCACTTTAAATCTGGAGGTGTTCGGGTCTAAAATGAGTTTCTTGTAGGCAGCATATTGATGGGTTTTGTTTTATTATCCATTCTGATATCCTGTGTCTTTTGATTGGGGCATTTAGCCCATTTACATTCAGGTTAACTATTGAGAAATATGAATTTAGTGCCATTGTATTGCCTGTAACGTTACTATTACTGTATATTATCTCTATTCCTTTCTGATCTACTACTTTTAGGGTCTCTCTTTGCTTAGAGGACCCCTTCCAGTATTTCCTGTAGAGCTGGTTTGGTGTTTGCAAGTTCTTTAAGTTTTTGTTTGTCCTGGAATCTTTTTATCTTTCCTTCTATTTTCAATGATAGCCAAGCTGGATATAATATTCTTGGCTGCATATTTTTCTCATTTAGAGCTCTGAATATATCATGCCAGTTCTTTCTGGCCTTGCCAGGTTTCTGTGGATAAGTCTGCTGCCAATCTAATATTTTTATCATTGTATGTTATAGACTTCTTTTCCCGGGCTGCTTTCACGATTTTCTCTTTGTTGCTAAGACTTGTAAATTTTACTATTAGGTGACAGGGTGTGGACCTATTCTTATTGATTTTGAGGAGGGTTCTCTGCACCTCCTGGATTTTGATACTTGTTCCCTTTGCCATATTAGGGAAATTCTCTACAATAATTCTCCAAATATACCTTCTGCTCTCCTCTCTCTTTCTTCTTCTTCTGGAATCCCAATTATTCTAATGTTTTTTCATCTTATGGTGTCACTTATCTCTCGAATTCTCCCCTTGTGGTCCAGTATTTATTTGTTTGTCTCTCTTTTGCTCAGCTTCTTTATTCTCTGTCATTTGGTCTTCTATGTCACTAATTCTTTTTTCTGCCTCATTTATCCTAGCAGAAATACCCTCCATTTTTGAATGTACTTCATTAATAGCTTTATTTCAAGTTGGTTAGATTTTAGTTCTTGTATTTCTCCCGAAAGGGCTTTTATCTCTCCAGAGAGGGTTTATCTCATATCTTCCATGCTTTTTCAAGCCCGCTAGGACCTTGAGAATTGTCATTCTGAACTGTAGATCTGACATATTACCAATGTCTGTATTGATTAGGTCCCTAGCCTTCGATACTGCCTCTTGTTCCTTTTTTTTCCCCTGGTGAGTTTTTCCACCTTGTCATTTGTCCAGATAAGAATATATGAAGGAGCAAATAAAATACTAATAGGGTGACAAGGACCCCAGGAAAATGCGCTTTAACCAAGTCAGAAGAGACCCCAAATCGTGGGGGGCAGAAAGGGGATAAAAAGAAGTTCAGAAAAAAAATAAAAAAAGAAAACAGATAAAGAAAAAATATAAAAAAGAAAAAATATATATATATATTAGACTGGTGACTAGAACAGGGTCCCGCACTTAATTTGGGGAGTATTTTGGTCTCTTAGAAGAAACTACCTCCCAAAATTTTAAAGAATGAAAAACATATATAAGGGTAAACACATTGAAGGGATGGAATATGCCTATAAAGATGAAAAAAAATTTTTTTTTACATTTCTTAAAAAGGAGTTGATAAAGTAAGTTGGTTAGGAGAATAAAGAAAAAGAAAGTGGAGAGAATTTGCTCAGGCTGGAGACTAGAACAAGCCCGGAGCTAGATTTAGGGTATATTTTGATCTATTAGAAGAAGTTGTACCCTAAATTTTTTAGAAGAAAAAACCTTATTTGTATACAACAAATAAAGTCAGATATAATGAAGGATAAAATATGACTATAATAATGAAGTTTCAAAAAATATTTTTTTTAATGAAATGTACTGTTAAGATAAACTAGTTAAAAATGTTAAAAGAGGAAAGGGTAAAAGTTAATAAAATTAGCAGAATAAAAAAATAAAATTAAAGAAAATTAATTAACTGCAAGACTAACGAATCATGGGGAGAAAGCCATGAATTCCATGGTTTGCTTTCTCCTACTCTGGAATTCCGCTGCTCTCCTTGGTAAGTGAACTTGGTCTTGGCTGGGATTTCTTGTTGATCTTCTGGGGGAGGGGCTTGTTGTAGTGATTCTCAAGTGTCTTTGCCTGAGGTGGAATTGCACCGCCCTTACCAGGGACCAGGCTAAGTAATCCACTCGGGTTCGCTTTCAGGAGCTTTTGTTCCCTGAACGCTTTCTGTAGAGTTCCGGAGGACAGGAATGAAAATGGCGGCCTCCCAATCTCTGGCCTGGGGCCCCACTCCTCAGTGCACTCTCAGAGAAAAGCGCCCAATCACTCCCATCTCCCTTGCCTCCAGCTGCGCTCCAAGCTCACCCAGCCTGTGACCGGTTCAAGGTAACCCTGAGCTGCGAGCTCACTCCTCGGCTCTGTCTCTGTAGCCGGCTTCCCCGCTCTAATACCTGCAAGCTCTGTGACACTCAGACACCCCCGATCCTTCTGTGACCCTGCGGGACCTGGGGCCACACTGACCCTTCGTGGGCTTCACCCTGGTTTAGCCTCTGGAGCGATGTCCCTCAGTGGAGCAGACTTTTAAACATTCTGATTTTGTGCTCCTTTGTTCCACCGCTTGACAGGAGCCAGGCCCTCCCACCAGGGTCTATCTTCCCGTCGCTTGGGATTCACTTCTCTGTGGTCCTACCTTTCAGAAAGTGGCCGATTTTCAGTTTCTAGAATTGTTGCTTGTCTTCTCTTCGATCTCCTGTTGGATTTGTAGGTGTTCACAATGGTTTGATAAGCTATCCATCTGATCTCCTGTTACCTGATGTAGTCTCAGCTGCTACTTCTCCACCATCTTGACTCCTCCCCTCTCATTCCCTCTTTCTAAAAGAAAAAAAAATCAGTCTCTTTTTTTAGTTGAAAATTGCTTTATATGTAAATTTTCCTGTATTATTATAGATAATTGAAATAAACTATACCTGTGAATCTTATAGAGGAATTTATTTAATTATAAGCACTTGAAATAGAATTTTTTGCATGCATAAAATAATTTTCCTTAAATAATAAGGAAATATATATTTAAAAATTCAGGGTTTTTTTGCTGTTGTTGTTGTTGTTTTTAGTTAACAGTTTAAAATCCTTTAAGTTATTTTAAAAGCTCAAATGTTTAGCTTTTTATTCTCGGAATTCTGTATCTGTAGTTCATCTTAAGTTAAATGTACTTGCATGTATATCACAGGAAACTAATAAACTCATCAATAATTGTAAATGAAGTACATAAAGAAAGAGATGAAGTGAGGACTATCAAAATATTTGTGTCAAAGCCCAAGAAATCATGTTTTTATCAAATACCTGTGGCATATCTCATGGTGTCAATTATAGTATACATGACAAAATTATAGAATTGAAAAGATCCTTGGAAATTATCTGGTTGGCCATTATAAATAGTAGTGAAACAGAACAAGTTACCTTTAGATGTCTTCTTGAATACATCCAGTCTTTGGAAATTTGCTACCATATGAGACATCATTGAAATAATTTTCTCAAATTTAGATGAAATCTTTTATTTCTATCATTTCTATTTATAGGTTTTACTTATTCTCTAAGCCAAAATAAATAATTTGTCTTCCATATGACAGGCATTCAGATTTTGAGTTTGGTTATCATGTTACCATGACTTGAGTTAATCTTTTGCTTTTTATGCAAAATGTACCCAACGTTTTCAGTTGTTCTTCACATGACTTAATTGTCAGTGTATACTCCTATTTGTTCCCATAGCTTTGTCTGGGTTACATTTATATTTAAAATGTTGGCAATAGTCTTTCCATTGGTGGTTGGATGGAGTAATTGGTTGTAAGTCAACATTTCAACTCAGAAGAACATTTCAACTCAGAAAAGCTGGGCGAATTTTTTAAATTGTCAGAAAACTGGGAAGGCAGCAGGATTACAGTGACTGAAGTTTGAGACATGAGGTATTCTTCAGATGCATTTACCCTAGGGGGAACTGGTTAGTTCTGGGAATGGGCCGATCTCTGAAAATTTGGGTTTCACAAGGAAAAGGACTGGACAAAGAATCCATTTGAACTTTGCAAATGTTCTGAGAGGCTGATATGACAAAATTAGAAACTTGAAAGGCATTACATACACAGCCAGTTTCCTCCTTAATATCCCCAGATATTAAATATGTGTTATACTTTATGCATATGTATTGGTATTGATTGACTGACTGATATATCAATAGGAGGCATTTGATTATTTATATACACATTGGTATGTATTTTGCATAGCTTAGCACCAGGAAAATAGATGTAGATACTGCATTAAGGGACCACAAGGAGGCTTAAAGAAACAAGTCTGAAGAAATAGAATATTTTAAAGATATAGTATGGGAGGAAAGAACATATGAAAGAAAGACTATCTGGAGAAAGTAGAGGAAACAGAATATTCATGTGGTGCAAATGACATTGGTTCACTGAGACGCTGCAGGTCATCTGATTTTGAAGCCAAGCCATATCCTATTCTGAGGGATTTGCTTGTGTATAAATAAATCTTTCAGAGGTCATAAAATTTTGTCACCAACTTTTGGTCTTACAGCAGAAACAGTCACTTAGATGTCCATGACCAAGATCAGGCACTTCCCAGATCTTTCTGCCACTGTCCAAACATTTGTCTACAGACACACTATAATATTTACATGGTGCTTGTGAAAAATAATTGTTATGGTAAAATATTTCATATCATTTTCTGGTATGAAGGATAGTACACAAGAGGGTATGATAAATTTATTAATATTTATTTTAAACTTAGCCAAACTACATGTGACACTGTGAGTTCATAATGATAATGAAAAAAAATAGCAACAGAAAGCACAAAGTATAATCTTGTAAAATATAAGGCAGAACGAGCTTTATCTGTGTTTTGTACAGCTTGTAATTTAATTTTATTCAAATCTTCCGGATGAATATTATAACAAAATACTTACACAATTAGTAGATCCTGTATGCTATTCAAATGTATTTAATAATAGGTACAATATGTGCAAAGCAGTTACTCATATTACTCATGCTATTCTCAGACACTAAGGAAGCAAAGGTATAATTTTTTATGGAATAATTTGCATTCTTTTGCCCAAGCTTGACTTCTGTCATAATAGTCTGTATTTCAGACAGATTTTAAATAAAATACATTTATATACACAAAAGATTAAAAAATAATTTAACTACAAAGTATATTTTATGCCTGCTATGTGCCAAGCACTTTGGCCCTTATATTGATTTTTAATTTTCTGTGAAAGAGCATTATAGCAGCTTCTTTTAACATCTATTTAAAGATCACTAAAATATAAGGGCATTAAATAATTTATAAAACCAAGGAAATCATCTGATTGTAAACTGTGAGAAGAAAATGATTGCATATGTGTTTTTACCTGGATATATACGCTTTTTCACCTAAGAGTTCATCATTAGTATGAGATCTGGTTTATCCACATAATAGTGGGAGTCTTTATAAATGCCTCAATATTTATAAAGATATATTGGATTATACTCCAGAACTCTACATCGCAGCCCACACAAAATGTCTGAAAAAGTTTCATACTGTTGGTATAACTTCAACCTTATAAACATTATGGGGATTAAAAACAAGTAGCAGGCATATTTTTTTTAATCTAAAAAAAAAGTAGTAGGGAAATGCTTTTGGATCAAATAAAATTGAAGTAAAGAAATTATTAGAGGGCGCCTGGGTGGCTCAGTTGATTGAGCAGCTGCCTTCGGCTCAGGTCATGATCCCGGACTTCCAGGATCGAGTCCCTCATTGGGTTCCCAGCTCCTTGGGGAGTCTGCTTCTCCCTCTGTCCTTCTCCTCTCTCATGCTCTCTCACTCATTCTCCCCCAAATAAATAAATAAAATATTTTTTAAAAAATTATTAGAGAATTTTCCACTCAGCTTTCAGTTTTTTCACTTGTATCTTTTTAAGTTGACACCTTTTTATTTTTATTTATCATTTTGCCAAAGATCAAAATGTGTTAGAAAGTATACAGGGAAACAGGCATTCCTGTGTACTGTTAATGGATATGCATGTGTATACACACACATACACACACACACACATTTATATATATTAAATTTGACATCTTAATGAAAATTAAATATGTACAGATTCTTTTATTTTATCCAGCATTTAATCTATTAAGTATCCTATAAATGCTGTTGGTCATATACATGTAAGAATTTTTTTGAATGTCCACAGAAGACTAATGAGATTAATTAAGGTACATCCATGCAATTTTTATGCCATTCAAAAGATTGAGTTTTGTGTTGTTGTTGTTTTTTTTTATTTAAGATTTATTTATCCATTTTAAGGACAGAGTGCGCACAAGCAGAGGGAGGGGCTGAGGAAGAGGGAGAGAGAATTCTTCAAGCAGATTCCTCACTTGAGTGGGAAGCCTGACTCAGGGCTTGATTCCAGGACCCTGAGATCATGATCTGAGCTGAAGCCAAGAGCCAGCCACTCAGCCAACTGAGCACCCAGGGGCCTGACTTGCCTCTTTTTACTGAAGTATAGTTGACATACAATGTTACATTACTTTCAGGGCATAGCATAGTGATTGGACAAGTCTATAAGTTATAAAAGACAGGGGACTAGAATTCATGAGACGCAGATTCTAAACCTGAAATTTCAGCTACTGACCACTAATGGGCATCATTATGAGCAAAGATTTTTTTTTTAAGATTTTTAAAATTTATTTGACAGACAGAGATCACAAGTAGGCAGAGAGGCAGGCAGAGAGAGAGGGAGAAGCAGGCTCCCTGCTGAGCAGAGAGTCCAATGTGGGGCTCGATCCCAAGACCCTGGGATCATGACCTGAGCTGAAGGCAGAGGCTTAACCCACTGAGCCACCCAGGTGCCCCATGAGCAAAGATTTCAATATCGATTTTAGATTCAGGAAGTCATTTTCCTCATGGTAATTAAAAGAAATTACCAATGACTTAAATTTTCTCTCCTAGTTATTTTAGGTAGATTCCAATTACTTCATGTCTGTGTTACCAATATACTTATCATTTAAACTGTAAAATTTTATAGTTAAACATAAGAGAGACTTCCAGTATACTATTTTATATATATATATATATATATATGTATATATATATACATATATATATTCATTTGATTATTAAAGTACATTTAATTAATAACTGACAATATTTAAAAGTGATGACCTGTAGTTAATGAATATTTTAGAGTTTCACATGAGTATATTTGTGGTACAAATTCTTTATCCTTTATCATTTGAATAGTCATAATTATCATTTGAGTAATCATAAAATTCTCTCACATGAGCCCTGATATATCCCGATTTTTAATAAAACTACTTTTGAGAGAATTACTTCATCTTATTTCCACAAATTGGTAAATATGTCAAGACTGATGACTTAGCTTAGATCTAAACTGGTGACCTTGAACTAAAACGTTTAACATCTCATTATAAAGCACTCCCTGAGTCCTTTTTCTTCCCATTTGTGTTTTGCTGTTTAAGCTATTATGTACATGCCTGAGGACTTTTATTTAAAGATACATTAGTGCTCTTAAGCAGATATCACTAAGCAACTCTAGTTGCTCTCTTGTTTTCAGGAGAATGTGTATTAAATATTTACTATCATAGTAAACAAAAACTACTTACATTATAATTGCAATTCTTCTAAAATAAATTTTATCATGTCAATGTACTAAACCATTTGTCAGCACTCAGAAGTAGATCTTTATCTCCAGATTAAAAACCTAAGTGTTACCATTGCAGCATTATTCAATATTATTTCATTCACAGAATAAGATTTTGTTATTCTTTAGTAAGCTGGCAAGGAAAATTCTGCATATGTTGTTTTCCAAGGAGTAAAATCAGTGCACGTAAAATTTTCTTCTTAAAAGATCCATCCATTTGTTTATTCATTATCCATCTTTCCATCATCTGTCCATCTAACAACCATCTATGCAAGAAGTATTTGTTGAAATCTCCCATGTCCCAGATACAATTCTAGGTGCAGGAATAAAACAAAACCTCTGCTTGTGTAAGAATATTATTATTTCCTATAAATTTCATTTTTGTTTGATTAGACAGAGTAGGCTTCTATTCTGTCCAATATATAGAATGCTGTTTGATACACAGGGATATTTGACCCTCTAGATTTATTTGGCTCAACTTTTTATCTCTGCCTTCTCTCTTCTTTTTCTTCCTAAATGACACCTTTTTTTTTCTCCTCTTGCTTCTCTTTGTATTATGTAACCTCCCTTCTAATACACTAATTTCTTTTACTAGTCACAACCCCTACCATTTTTTTTTACCTTGAGCAATTATGTTTCTTTTGCCAGACAAAATTTTTCTTACCTCAAATATTCTTATTGTATTTTGATTCCATTTTGTTGAAAGTGTAAATACTCTCATTGAAGTGCACTTATTTTAATACTCATATAAAAGTATAATTAATACTTTTACAAAAACTTCCTTCTAGTAAGTTTTTTGTTTTGTCTTCACTGAAATGCATTTTCTCTATTTCCTTAGGCATCTGTTTTTCAGTTGCTGATTCTTTTTATTTCTTGATTTTAATTTGTTCAAATTACCTGCTTTTATTTATGTATCATTACATATTCTTCCTGGTGTTGGTAGCGAGTATGGGCTCTCCAAAGCAAATATTTTTTTTCAAATTCAATTTTCTCTGATAAGTCATGCTCACCCTCATTTCCTAAGCCGGGGCCAGAGGTTTATTGTTGGGCACCTTCCCGAAGTCAGTAGAAGTCAGCTATTTTCCTTAGGTGGGTAGAAGAAGAATGGCTTTAAAGAGAGCTTACTCTTTAGCTCAACTGGAGGCTTCAGGGTTTGATAAGCAGGTAAAACTTTCACTTGTCTCCTCTGATAACAGGAAGTTCATTAATAATTTTGGCATTCTGGTGGATATCATTCCAAGCACATTAATTGGAGTAAAAGGCACTAAGCTTTCTTAGAATAAGGAAGTGGATACAGAAATTTCAGGCAACAGAGCATATTCCTTCATAACTCTCTCATAAGCACCTCTTAAATTTCTAGGTGGGGCTGATATCTCCTTTTTCCATTGGCTACACCTAGGAAAACTGGGGCAAAGAGAAAAAAATTACATGCTTAGATCACCTCCTCTGTTGTTTCTTACTGTCTGCTAATTTTCACAGATCTTTGAAACTTAAAAACAGAAAGCTGCAATAAAAATACTAGTATATGTTGGCTAATTGAATTTAAATAAAACTGTATTTTTAGCTTCTAAAAATAAAGGGACAAAAACAGAGTGGTAAAAAGTGTCTAGAGGAGCACATTTCTTAACAATATTCTTTTGCTAAGCATGGAGAAAAGTTTTTCTGTTTTATGTACTGATGTCAGATAGCTATGTGTTTCAGAACACTGCATTCTTGTGTGTTTGAAGTTAGTCTT
Organism: Mellivora capensis; assembly: GCA_004024625.1. NCBI lineage: Eukaryota > Metazoa > Chordata > Mammalia > Carnivora > Mustelidae > Mellivora > Mellivora capensis. The sequence goes on from PISX010023213.1 coordinate 11,786, forward strand.
GAAGTCAGGTCTATTGAGATAAAGTGCATTGATTGTTTTCAGGGCCGTATTTCCCTGCTAAGAATGTTCCAACCAGTGATGGCTTGATACCATGTAGTACTAGCTTGTTGTGGGAGAGCAAACACAAAGATTTTTCTACTTCTTCAAAGGAAGTATTTAAAACAATTGCCTCTGGACCCTCTATGGCCATTAGGTCTATAAGCTTTAACATTCCTCCTAAGTGTGTGTGTGCGTCGTTAAAAAACACAAGTAGTGGTTCTAGATGTTGAGTTGCTAGCTATATTCAAGTATAAAGTATGAAAGCCTGATTTAATTTATTACTCAAAAATTACATGCTATATTTTGCTTTTTTTGTGTGAAATTTGTGAGAGGAGACCTTAAGGGATAATACATTGTAAGATATTTTAAATCATATAATTCTTATTTCCAAAAAATACATATTTTTAATGATATTTTTATTCTAATAGAAAATAGTATTTTTCACTATCATTCAGCAGTCTTCTGTTGACTGTCTTCTTGGGGATACTTATTTATCCTGCCGTAATTTAGGTGTATGAAGGTATCAGTAACCTTTAATAATTAGGTTGAAGCACAGATTCTTCATATTTAAAACCATAAAACAAATTGTTAGAGGAGATTTGCATTTTGGTTGCCATTGTGTGTGTGTGTGAATGCATTGAGTCTCACATAGCACTTTTTACCTATCTTAACACAACACTCTATGATGCTTAATGTCGTTTGATAATTTACATTGCAGATATATGGTCTCTACTTGTAGGTGTGTCTATATTTCAGTTTAATATCAGAAAGTGAAAGAAGTTGTTAGTAAAAGTCTCAAATGACTGATGGGAGAGAACTACATTTAAAACAACAGATAAAAACAATGTTCAATAGAAAAAAGAGCATAAATAAATATGTCCAAACATTCCCATCTATATTTATGTGAGATATTTAATATCTTAACAAAATAGTATGCTACCATTTGTCCTCACCTCAAGCCCTAAGCTTGGTAGTTTAGCCTAGTTTGCATAGATTAGGTAGTGGTCAACTCTGGATCTGACATTTTTACTAAATTAAGCAGACATCATAGAAAAATCCATTTCTACTTCTTTGGGACATACAGCTAGGCAACATTTCTTAACTTTTTTTGTAGTTAGTATGAACATTTGACTGGGTTTTTTTGTGAATGCATTGTAAAGTATTGAGTAGGATAGATTATTTAGCGGGGGGACAAATCACTTCTTTAAGGTAGGGTTACTGCCATAACAAGTTGTACTCCCCAAACTATTAAAATACAATGTCACTTTGGGGTACCTTGGTGGCTCAGAGGGTTAAAGCCTCTGCCTTCGGCTCAGGTCATGATCCCAGGGTCCTGGGATCCAGCCCCACATCGGGCTCTCTGCTCAGCAGGGAGTCTGCTTCCTCCTCTCTCTCTGCCTGCCTCTCTGCCTCCTTGTGATCTCTGTCAAATAAATAAATAAAATCTTAATAAAAAATATAATGTCACTTCAAAACCCAAATGAGTTTGTTTTCCCTCTTTTCCAACTTGGTGCAGATAGCAGCAAGATCGCAGGAGATGATGGAGGTCCAGTTGAAAAGAACATGAGTCTGTAAATTACCAATGCAAAAGAGCTATTCACTATTTATTACACTTCTTTGGGATCTTATGTAAACAGATGATAATTTTCTATTTTGTTTGAGACATTGTATATTCTTTAGGTATTTTTTTTACAGTAATTAAGCCTACCCAGACGAACACAGCATCTTTTTGCTTAGGAAAGGTCTCTTAACAAGTTCAGCTTCCTTTTTGTTTTATTCTGCTCTAGTCTTAGTTCTTTGCTCCCTTCTGGCTTTCTAAAAGGACTTCATCTGTGAAACATTTCTATTTCCTGATTACTTTCCTGATTCTTAACTAAGTGACCTAACCTTATAACTTGCATGCTCCTGGTTATTTTCTGGTAACCAGTCAATGGGCTTTAATAGCTGTGCCCCTCTTGATGATAACTGTGCATCTTTAGCTAGACTCTTGTTCTGAACCCCATAGTAAATGCAGACTTCTACCTACTCCTTTGCCTAACCAGCTCCTACATCTGTTCTATATATTTGTACATCATTTAGCCTCACAATCTGAATTTGTAAGTTTCACTTGGTCTTAGAGTTAATATATCATTATATAAAGTCCTGTTAGAAGACTTGCATTGCTAGCAGCTAAGGTGTGCTGAGTATCTATTAGAGTCTATTTATGGCCATATGAAGATACAAAGAGGTACTCAGTGTAGCAGTCTATAAAGAAGGTAAGCTTTCAAGTCACATGGATTATATTCTTGGCTTCATCATTTGCTAGATATAAACTGTCAAGTGACCCAAGGAAAATTTCCAGACTTACTACATAATTTCAATAAATATCTGAGTTTTATCATCTATAAAAGGTTGTATTTTCCATTTTAATGGGATCTCTCCCTTAACTTCTGTCCAGAAAAGTGCCTAGGAAACTGCTTTAGACGTTTAAAAAGAACTTGTTGAGAGGTCAATAGGTGTGCAAGATCTCCTCCACCTCATCTTCCTTAAATGTATTTAATTTGAGCCATTCAAAAGATTTTTAATGTTATCTCCCTTCTTTTTTTTAAGATTTTATTTATTTGATACACAGAGAGAGATCACAATCAGGCAGAGAGGCAGGCAGAGAGAGAGGGAAGCAGGCTCCCTGCTGAGCAGAGAGCCTGATGTGGGGCTCGATCCCAGGACCCTGAGATCATGACCCGAGCCGAAGGCAGAGGCTTAACCCACTGAGCCACCCAGGTGCCCAATGTTATCTCCTTTCTGAAGAGTAGTGTTTACCAGCTTCTTTAATATCTTAATCATTAAATGTTTGAATAAAATAATAACATAAGTAATGAGAAAGTAATACAAGAGGTACTGAAAATACACATTTCTTATTTGTAATTCTCAGAATATTGTTGTGTCTCCTTTGGAGTGTTCCTAGGTGTTTAAATGAAATAATGCATCTAAAATTCCTTAAGATGTTGATTAGCATGTAACTGGTACCTGTAAAAAAGCAGGCTAACTTACAGAACAACAACAACAACAAAAACAAAAAAACAAAACAAATGCCAAACAAACACATACATTATTTGAAAGTAGTAGAGATTTATTCCTAATTCATGTAAAAATGCCAGGCTGGTAACAGGTTGGCAGAGGAGCCCTCCTTCAGGTAGTCATACATGATGATTAACATTGGCTTACTGGGTTGCCCTCAGAATTATCTCCATTCCAGTTACTGGGAAAGGCAGAAGATCATGAAAGAGCTTCAAAGGAGTTTTTTTGTGGCCTGAAACAGGCACAGAGTTACTTTGGCTCACACTCTACAAGCTAGCAGTCACATGGCCGCAAATAAGTTCAACAGTGCCTTGGAAACATACTCTTAACTTTTTCCGGGAAGAAGAGAAGGTCCTGGATTTGGGAGAGTAGCTAACAATTCTTGCCATAAAAATCTTGTCATTTCTAGTTCACTCTCTAGTGATTCCTGCTCCACAGAAAATGCGTCCAATTATTTTACGTGTTACTAACCTTAGATTTGTCACAGAGTTAATGACATGTGAATATAATAATGAAAGGTAGAATTATTCAAGCAAATTAATGTGATAAACAATAATGCTATCTTATTAAGAACCTATTGACATAAAATATTTTAATTATGATAGTCATAAATTAAGGTATTTTAAGAAAGTCTTCCATACTTACTGTATAACTATTTTTAATAATTATCAAAAATTTATGATTGTATAGCATTTTAAAAACATTTTAATCTCTTTATAATTTTGGTGATTCTTCTACCTTTTTAGCAGTGTTACTAAAATGATGCATGTCTATCTGGTATTTCAATCTAGTGTAGAAATGAATTATTTAGTAGAAGTTGCTGGCACAAGTGGTTAGTCTTCTGGCAGAAAATATAGTTTGACCATTAAATCTGATATATTAAAAAATAGCTTGATGGATTAAGGACTAAAGTTAAAAAAAACAAAAGAAACTCTTGGAGGGGAGTTTTATCTATGTTAAAATAAAAAAAATTAAAAACTCAATCTAGGGGCACCCAGGTGGCTCAGTGGGTTAAAGCCTTTGCCTTCGGCTCAGGTCATGATCCCAGGGTCCTGGGATCGAGCCCCTCATTAGGCTCTCTGCTCAGCGGGGAGCCTGCTTCCCTTCCTCTCTCTCTGTCTGCCTCTCTGCCTACTTGTGATCTCTGTCAAATAAATAAATAAAAATCTTTAATAAAAAAAATCAATCTATGAAAAATATCTTTATAGGAATTACATCATTAAACAAAGTAAAACAGAGTTCATGGAAAAAATAATACAATTCTAGGTCAGATAAATAGTTTATAATGTATAATCCTTGAAATTAATGAAATAAAAACTTAACAGATATTTGATGGAAACAAAACACAATAAAAGATATGCTTTCAAACAATGGAAAATGTAAAGGATGAATAATCATAAAATAATATTATATAACAATAATAAGGAAATGCATTATATTGTAAGACCTCTTTTTCACTTCTCAGAATTTCTAAACTTTAAGTGTGTAAATACTTAGAGCTATCATGCTCTAATACATTGTTGATGGAAACATGAATAACTTCATATATTTTGGGATATTATCAGACATTACCTATTAAATAAAAAATTCTTATGGTCACTGAACCAGAAATCATACTCATGAGGTCCTGTCCTATGCAAATTAAGCTACCAATATGTTACATTACAGGAACAGGCTTAACTATTACAGCATTATTTCTCATGCAAGCTAGAAATAACCTGAGCAGGGAATATTTGAATATCATGTGCCATACCGTGGAATACTTTACAACCAAAGAAATGAGCTAGAGCTGTCCTATTTTTTCAGAAGGGTTGCAGTGATGTATCTTTTAAATGTGAAAACAGAGATAAGAGAGTTATGTATAAATGAACTGTTTTTTGGAAATAATGATACATTTATACAGAATGATAGTTTTAAGTATAGGTGCTTAAATTATATATAATTATATATTTTGTGGGTATTTTGGATAGATTGAAACTGTAACCAGCAGAATAGGTAAGCATCAAAGTAAGTAAGAACAAAAAATTAAATTCTTGTCAAAATGTGTTGTATTAAGTTCTCTTGCTGCGTAACAAATCCCTGTGAACTTAATGGCCTAAAATACCACCCTTTTATTCTGTGATTACAGATTCTGTGATTCATAGTTTGGGTAAGAGTTAGTTAGGTCCTCTGCTGCAATCAAGGTTTTGCTTACTGCTTTGCCCCCTTCTGGTGCTTCCTTTTAGAAGGCTCTGGCATGGATATTGACAGAATTTGGTTCATTATGGTTATAGGACCAAGGACCATTATGGTTGTACACCAAACCCCTTCTTGTTTCTGGCTGTAAGCTGGGGTCTCCCTCAGGTTCTCGCTGTTGCCCGTATTTCTTTGCCACATGTCCTGGGAGGCTACTCCTAATATGGTGGCAGTTTGAATTTTCTTTGGGGCACGACAGCATCTCTCTGATGCTTCACATTCTTTCAGAAAGTTCATTTTATTGGGTTAACCCCACCCAAATTCTCTCTCTTTTGCTTCACCTAAAGTCAACAGATTCGCATTGTAATCACAGAAGGGATATTCCACCATGTTGAATGATCCTGCTCCCATTCAAGGGAAAGAGGAGACTACAGAGGATATGAACACCAGGGGGCCACAACTGCCCACAAGAAAAAAACAAATTTAAATTATATGAACCAACTTTGACAGTAGTGCATTTATTTGCACACATAATTAAATTAGAAATACATGAAAGAGTGGGGACATAAAATGTCATTGGTAATGGATGGTGAAGCAGTGAAACTTTTCTTGTTTTTCACAAATTGCCACATTTTGCCCTAAGCTTTTTTATATAATCTAAATTTTATTTTGTCTTAAAATGAGCATATATTATTTATATAATCAGAAATGAGGTATTTTTATTTTAAAGATAGACAATAGCCCTATATTAAGCTTACATTTAGGTTATAAACAAATGTTTTAGGAAAGCATATAATGAGTATAAGTAGGATTATCTTGAGTAACATCCTTTGGTAAGTTGTACAAACACATAGTTACAAAGCACTTTTTAATTAATTCAGAAGAAATTAAAAGCTTACAAAAAATCAATCCTATTTAATCATAGGGGTTCTCTTCTATGTCTTAATAAAGCATATCAACTTGGAAAGACATGTGTACTTCTGAGTCAAAAAAGATCTAGGGATTGGTTACATTTGTCATACTCCAATGTGCCACAGTTCTAAATGAGGTAATGTTTTATTTCCCAAAAGCTGATGCATGTTAATTAATTTTAGTCATGTGTTCTCTTGTTATGTATGGGGATTGCCAAATAATACTATGCCTCCTCTACCCACAACCATTGCAGGTATAACTGTGAGCAGTCCAATTTGATTATATTAGTGTTTTTGTTTTTTACTTTGTTTCAGGATACTTAGCAATCTTCAGCAGCATGACAATCTTCAAAAAATTTCCTAAGGATGCTTTCAAATAATCTGTGTTGTCTTTTACATCTCATATCATTACTCAGATGTAGCACTTAGTGGAAAACATGGCACTTCATTTTATTTTAGAATTGGAAAGAATAAATGTACTTTTGGAAAAAAGGTTACACTTCAAATCCAACTGAAGGTATTTTCAATCTTCTCAGGAGTCATGTCAGTGGACATAATTATTTCAAGCAGTCATTTACACAATTCACTTCTAATAATTTTACAGTCAAGTCACAATAGCACTAATATTATTTAAGAATTAAACCATGAAGACAAGCTCTTTTGAAAATTAATTCCTCAGTGAAATCCTCCTAAATCATTATTTTAGCCAGACTCAACTATAGAGAGGAATATGCACATTTCTGCTTATCCTTCCACAAGATATATCTACTACTAACAAGAGAGTGTTAACTTTGTATGTGATGAAATAATGTTAGGACAAGAAAGTTCTGTCATAGAAATTGTAGAATAATGAAATACGGTATCTTTTTCTTTCATTTTTTTTTTTTTAAACTTCTCAAAAGTCGTGTACCAGGCAATTAAAGAAAGGATTTGAAGTTGAGATTGCTGATACCCAATTCCAGTTCAGACTCTTACTGATATACTTAATCTTGATTTAAGATCCTATTGCAATATGTAGAACATTACTGAATGCATCATTTTGAAAAAAAAAACCTCTCTGAAGAATCTGTCGATCATAAACTAATAAATAAGAAAATTTGAGTGGAGAAAGGATTTTAAAAATATATTTAAAATAATTTAAATGTCAATTACATTTACATTTAAATTTAAAAATACATTTGTTTTTTAAATACACTTTAAAAATACATTTGTTGGGGCACCTGGGTGGCTCAGTGGGTTAAGCCTCTGCCTTCGTCTCAGGTTGAGATCTCAGGGTCCTGGGATCGAGTCCCGCATCAGGCTCTCAGCTTGGCAGGGAGCCTCTTCCTCCTCTCTCTCTGCCTGCTTCTCTGCCTACTTGTGATCGCTGTCTGTCAAATAAATAAATAAAATCTTAAAAAAATACATTTGTTTGCTTTGGGAGGCATAATAACTCTACCTTATACTCTCCATTTTATCTGTCATCTACTTATATCTTATCTCAGAGGATAATTAGGAAGCAAGGATTTAAAGGAAAAACAGAGCAATATTAGCAAAAGTGGTTTAATATATTTCAAAAATATTTTAAAATTTGTGTCCTTAGTCTTCATTGTAAAACGAGAAAGCAGGAATAGTCTGTATAATGTAAATTAACAGCTAACATGCCCACATTTTTAAAAAATAAGGGTGAATCATATTGAGAAAATGTACTCACACAATCCTTTTCCATGAGCCTGTCCTGGAAGCTCCTAGAATGACAATATTTTTAGAAGACCAGGGCCTAAAACAAGAAATAAAGAATAAATACTAAGTAAACACATAGGATAAAAGGGTGCAGACATTTTGAGAATCATTGTAATGATGTGTCCTCATACTGGGTAACCAACTGTTTTCTTAGAGGGTTTAATATTTAGAAAGACATAATCAATTATTTGAAATTCCAGAATAATAAATATAGCAATGTGATATATTAATTCTACCTACCTTCTATTTATACATAATATGCATAACCCAGTCTAGTAATTAGTGTGTACCTCAATATTTATGTCTAATTTAGAGAAAACAGGCCTCCATTTTCTATATGCTATTTAGAGAAGGGATGCTGTAGCAGGTGTGTTTAAAGCACTTTCAATGGGCAAAGAAAATGTGACACACACACACACACACACACAGAGGAATAATACTGAGCCATCAAAAAGAATGAAATCTTGCCATTTGCAATGATGTGGCTGAGAGGGTATTATGCTAAGCAAAATAAATCAGATAAAGACAAATATATGATTTCACTCACATTTAAGAAACAAAATAGATGCACATAGGGGAAAGGAAGGAAAAATTAGATGAAAACAGAGAGAAAAATCATAAGAGACTCTTAATTATAGAAAGGTTGAGGGTTGCTGGAGGGGTGGTGGGTGGGAAAGAGGGTAACTAGGTGATGGGCATTAGGAGGGAACTTGAAGGAATGAGCACTGGATGTTATATGCAACTGAAGAATCACTAACTTCTACTTCTACTGAATTTAAATTAAAAAAAAATAAAAGTGCTTTCAAACACATACTTTACTATTTCTCCATCTAAACTTAAAGCCAAGCTGGAAATATTTAAGTAGATTTTTAAAATTATGAGAGTATTGACAACATGAGTTCCAGTTTTCAAGCTGTATCCCATTTATGTTAATAAAAACTAAAGTAAGTTTAGTGTCAAATATTCAGAAGGATCTTTTCAAAGCTATGCTGCTCTTACCAGAGCCAGAAATGGCCACTGTTAGAAAGGTGAGATTATTTTCTATACCTTCACAGCTCTTTAATGACATGATGGAGTGTCTTTTGCCAACCAGAACCTGTAGCAGGCCGTGATTAGGCCTTGTCATCAGAGAAGTCTTTCAGTCCTAAAACTTACGACATGGACAGTTGTCTTGTAATGCCTTGTGAATCATTCTGAAGAGCACAGGTTATTACTCTGTAGTAATACATGGAAGTAATACTGGGACGCCACCCTTACAAGGAATGTAAATAGTGCTTGGAACCAGGAGCAAAAAACTAGTTCTGAATGAGAATAATGATAGAGAAACCTCACAACGGAGTTGCGCATTCTCCTGCATCAGGTCAAATGGACCACCTCTGACTGTGGCTAGGAAAGGTCCTTCCTTACAATATTTTAGTCTCCATCTCTGTGCAATGTGGTACGAAGAGTCAAGTCGATGATCAAGATGATTCTCAAACACAGCTGTGAGAATGTGTGTTAAAAGTAATTAAAATACCCAAAGGCTTTGAGAGACCTTTAATATTTCCTACAGTTTATGGTGAATTCTTGAAAACTTTTGCTGTCTCCAACTACTTACATAGTAGTAAATACAGAGCAGTATGCATTTCTTATGGGTTCAGAAACAAGTATGTAGGATAGCTATGCTCCGCAGTTAGCTGTGAATTTGCACAATTTTCACATTGTTAATACTAAGTGATAACAAGCTTTTAGCCTACTATTATAGTAACACCTTAAATCTGTAATAACTTTATTATCTTTATGTCATTTTTGCTCTAACAGGATTAACTGTTCCTGGTAACCCTCATAAGGGTACAGTTACTAATCTCTGAAGAGTTAGATAGAACGTGGCAGTGATTCACTGTTTGTTTGCCTTTCCAGCAGTTTTTATTTGTGGGTATGTTTCATGGAGAATGCCAGAAAGCATAATTCTCATTACTCTCTTTGTAATTGTGTTTCTGTCTTGCTTCCTGTATCACAGAAATCTTAGGAAGATACAATGCAATTTATGAAATTGAAAATAAAAAAAAAATTTAAGAAGGAAGTAAGCTGTGAAAGGAAAGCTACTTCCTTTCGCGAGATGGTTTTGGCATCTATGTCTCTGATAATAGGTTTTAATATTTGTTTGTGATGCTTTGTAATCAGTGTAATTGTCAAGAGAGAAGAAATGACCTCAAACAGAGTTCTCTCCCAAGTTTTATGAACACTGCTTGGATGCCAGTGACTCATTCCCCACTTGCTTTATTTTATATTAATAGAGAGTCTCCTGGCCACTGTCACCTTGGGGAATGGAGGCCCAATCTATTTGCTTTGCCGCATGAGCCATCCTCGAAACCTCGTCAGAGTTCATATTATGCTACTTGTTTAGGCCTCGTTTAGGCCGAGGCATGGAGGAGCATAAAACTAAAAACTTAGCTTGAGGCAGTGATGGAATGGATTTCACTTTTGTAGGGAATTAGAAATGGCTTCAGGATAGATGGATTTTATAGAAAGGAAATAAATGTCCTCAGAGGAAAAACTAACCGATAGAGAGAAAGAGTGTAAAGTACAAGGAGAACGCTGGGACAAGCGACAAGCACACAAGAGAATGAAAAGGACTGAAGAGATGTATGTGAAAATCCATTAAGAAGGAACAAGAGAAAATGATCTCAAAGTGTGCATACTAAGACAGGAAGCAAATGTAGCCCTAGCCGACTGAAGAAAAATAATGCTCATCTCTGGCCAGAACTGCAGAAAGGAAATAAATTTGAGAAAAACAATGATTATTGAACATAAACACAAAACAACAAAAGCCATAAAAATATGTAACACTTGGAATCACGTGTACTTTGTTACAAGTGTGAGATTGTGACAGCAACAGAAGCTTGACAGAAAGATAAATAACTGTAGTATCAGTGTATCAGATTGAAGCTGTTTTGGACATACCCAGAGGGGTAGTGAGAAGCTAGAACTCCAGAAACACACACTCTTCCTGTGGCTTCTCCTTTCATATAAGAAAGTATTTTATATATAAGCTTTATACTCTACCAATTATCTCACTGAATAAAAACTGAACTTAAATCAGTTGGTGTTCTTAGTCGAGTTTAGACAGTAAAAGGAATCAATATCCAAAGCATCCTTTTAATCGTGCTGCATTTTTAGCGCTTCCTAAATGCATATTGTGATTTCTTTTTCCCTGTGACTTACAGTCTTTTCTTCCCTCCCTCCTCCTCACTCCCTCCTTTCCCTTCTCCTCCTCCTCTCCCGCCTTCCCTCCCTCCATCCTTTATTCCTCCCTTCCTTCCTTCCCTCCTTCCCTATTTTCCTGTGACCAGTTTTGCTACCCTGAATGATGTCATAATCACTGCCAGTTTTTAGGAGCACTCAATTATTTTTCTATCTACCCATCTGCATATCTGCTTATCAACCTATTATTTTTCTAATTCTGTACACACACACAATGTGTATGCAGGCATAGATATTTATTTGTTAATTATTTTAAAAGTCTGTTTATTCCAGGGCAAGCTGAGAGACTTTTAAGCTCTTATTGTGAGGAGTTAAAGATATGGTTTGGGAAGATTCTGGGTTCCCTGAAGTTAGCTTGTGAATAAGATCTTCCTCTAATTTATTACTTTCTCTGTAGTGTTTGTCCAAAAAGATGGATAAACTTTTGCTTAGAGGACTGGCAAATAGGTGTACTGGTATTCTAGTCATGCCGTCTTTTCTAATTTTGTGGTAGTAGATCTTTAAAAATCATCCAAAGAAACCTGTATGGAATGTTTTCTTGAATAAGAAAGTGAAAAACTGTGTGTGTGTATATATATATATATATACATATATATATATATATAAAACTGTGTGTATATATATACACACAGTTTTTCACTTTCTTCACTTTCTATATATATATTTAGTCTCACATAGTAATATCTTGTTTTACCATTTGTAGTTTTTTGGGGTTTGGTTTGGTTTTGTTTTGCTTTGCTTTTAATGAGAGACAGAGAGAGAGGGGGCAAAGTGAGAGGGAGAGAGAGAAACCTAAGCTGGCTCCACATCCAGCACAGAGCCCAATGTAGGACTTGATCTCATGACCCTGTGGTCAAGACCTGAGCCAGAATCAAGAGTCGGATGTTTAACTGCCTTAGCCATTCAGGTGCCCCACCATTTTTAGGTTTCTGAATGAGGCAAGTCATTATTTCTCTGAGCCCCTGGTTTCCTCATATGTAAAATAGTATATATAATAAAAACTGCCTTGAAGTGTTTTTTTTTTTAAAGATTTTATTTATTCATTTGAGAGAGAAAGAGAGCATGAATGAGAAGAGAGGCAGAGGGAGAGGGAAAGCAGACTCCTCACTTAGCCAGGAGCCTGGTGCTCCTGAACCCAGAACCTGAAGCTCATGATGTGAGCCAGAAGGCAGACACTTAACCATCAGAGCCACCAGGCGCCCTTTAAGTGTTTTGTTTTGTTTTTTAATTTTACTTATTATATTGACAGAGATCAGAAGCAGGTAGAGAGGCAGGCAGAGAGAGAAAGGGGGAAGCAGGCTTCCCGCTGAGCAGAGAGCCCGATGCGGGGCTCGATCCCAGGACCCTGAGATCATGACCTGAGCTGAAGGCAGAGGCTTAACCCACTGAGCCACCCAGGCGCCCCCCTTTAAGTGTTCTTTTTTTTTTTAAGATTTTATTTATTTATCTGTCAGAGAGAGAGGGGGAGAGAGAGAGCAAGCACAGGCAGACAGAGCAGCAGGCAGAGGCAGAGGGAGAAGCAGGCTCCCCGCCGAGCAAGGAGCCCGATGTGGGACTCAATCCCAGGATGCTGGGATCATGACCTGAGCTGAAGGCAGCCGCTTAACCAACTGAGCCACCCAGGCGTCCCTAAGTGTTCTTTTTTAATAAAATAATAAATGTCAGTGCTTAGCACAGTGCCTGATTTATAAAAAGTACTCAATGGAAGCTGGCTTTTATTATTGTTATTATTATAAGCTAATGATATACCTATGTATATTTGTATACATGTATAATGTATAAAGAGAAATAGTAAATTATGAGGTGGTCATACTAAAATTTCAGAACATTTCATTTAGCATAGGGCTGTGAGGGAAATAGCATAGGAATGAGGGAAATATCAAGATGGTATGCAGACACTGGAGGAAGGCTGGCTAGACAGAAGGGCTGTTGGAACGGATACATATCGTAGGAGCAGAATGAGGAAAGCATTACTAACTGGAGCACAGAGAGGATAGTGCCACAGAGACTGAATTTAGAATTAGTATGTAGAGTGCTTTGATTTTGTAGTTTATTTGACTGCTTTAGATAAGTTTTTCATATAGCGATGGTATTCTGACAATCTTGAATTTTTATTGGGTCCAGTTGGAAGGCTTTATAGTATGTTTGATGATGTGCTTTGTCCAGAAAGACAGATGTACCAATCCTCCAAATGTTGCAACAGTAAGATTTTTCTTTTCTTTAATAATTTTTAGTCTGGTGATATCTCCAAAAAACAGGTTAATTATCTTTGTGCTATTGCCTGTCTCCCCAATTTTTTATTTAAAAGTCTCATTTGAGCTTTGCTTGTCATCACTTTTTCCCATTTTATTGGCATGTCCTGGGGTTTTATTGAAACTCACTATATTGCGAAAGGTGATCTTTGTCAGAAGTGAGAATAGAGAATGTAAAGCTGAGTACTGGCAAATTCTTGAATATTTATAATCACATCTGAGATGATAGATGCTGTTGAGGAAAGATGTAAGTAACATTTCAGCAACCACTGTGGAATTTCCGTGGCTTGCAAGGTGAAAAAAAGCCTTTTTGTGTCTTCAGAGTAAGGTCTATACCACGTATCCCTTTTCTAAATGCTCCAAATTTTAAAACTTCAGAAGTTTGTTTCTCTTTGGTTTGCAGTCTGGTGTTGCATTAGTTGCAAAAGCCTTAAAGTTGAAAACACATTGAGAAATATTGAGTCAGCCTAGGCTTGGAGACAGTAGGTTAGAAAAATAAAATCTCCTGACTATATGATACATCTTTGTTACAAAGCAGTAATTACTTTCTTTGAGCAAATGCACTTTTTTTAAAAAAGATTTTATTTATTTACTTATCAGAGAGAGAGAGAGAGGGAGAGAGACAGCATAAGCAGGCAGAGAGGCAGGCAGAGGCAGAGAGAGAAGCAGGCTCCGCACTGAACAAGGAGCCCGACACGGGATCATTCCCACGACCCTGGGATCATGACCTGAGCCGAAGGCAGCGGTTTAACCAACTAAGCCACCCAGGCACCCCGAGCCAATGCACTTTTAAAAACAGGTTTGAAGCAACTCTTTATATAGATGTCATAGACTCTTTTTCTCAAAATGTACGTAACTGTAGTTTACTGAATAGATTACTAATGTTTAAATAGAGTCTTTAAAATATCTGTTATCCATTTGTATTTTTTTCATTAAAAGTGCGCTGTAGAATGTGTGGTGACCAGCTGCCACCGTTTGCCTGAAGGTGAGAGATTTCCTGGATCAGGCTTTCAGTGCTCAAACTCCAGTCCTCAGAAAACCTGGATGGTTGGCTATCCTGAATCTATCACACAACAAAACCAGAAGTGTAAGCAAAATAGATGGACAATTCCTATACTGCCAGCATCTGCCATGTAACTACATCTTAAATTCAACCAATAGTTATTAGTCCAGATTCTTAGATAAGATTCAGTATATTCTGTTTTTCTTTATGAGTGTATTTCTTTATAGAGCAACTGCTGTTGGAGTACCTGTGGTCATTTTCAAGTGAAATATATATGCACCAAGAAAATCACCATTTAGAATTAATGATAACGTTCATAAAGTTCTCGCTTTTTTAATTAAGGGGAGATCATAATTGAACTTTGAGTCAGATTAAAAAGGAAAACGTAAATGTAATAAGAAGCTGAGAAGATGGTGGTCACAGACACTAAAGAAAGGGAGAAGTAATAAGGAAAAACACACAGTTAAAATCTACCTGTTTCTGTTTATTTCTAAAGGCCTATTTTATTTCCAGAGTCCATTAAATTTAAGGTAGCAACTCAGGAAAAACCAAGACAGTCAGATGCTAATCTGGGATAATTTGTTTCAGCTGGAGTATTGATTGACCCATACAGTATTTGTAGTCAAATACTTTACATTATTTATGAGCATTTGCTAATAAGCATTTTATGCATAGCTTCAATTATATTAACAAAGAAAAACAATACAGACAATAGTAAACAAATGCAAAAGAAAGTCTTTTTTCTATATGCAGAAATGTTAAATCTCACCTTGAATCAATTAAATATCCAGATATTGTTCCATTTCTTTGCTCTCCATAATAGTAAAACTTCATATATATATGGTTCATGTTTTCAGACTCTCCCTTCACACGCATCATATTCATATGCATACACTTATTTATATTTCTAGCAAAAATTCTTCCAATGTACTCAAATATGTAAAAAAATCCCCATTAACAGTTTCGTTACTTTTTTTTTCTTTTTTTTTTAAAGATATTATCTATTTATTTGACAGAGAGAGAGATCACAAGTAGGCAGAGAGAGAGGAAGGGAAGCAGGCTTCCTGCCTAGCAGAGAGCCGGATGTGGGGCTCAATCCCAGGACCCCGGGATCATGACCTGAGCCAAAGGCAGAGGCTTTAACCCACTGAGCCACCCAGGCGCCCCAACAGTTTTGTTACTTTTTTGTCAATTAGGTAACTCAAGCATCATAATAAGGCAATATGTATATCTTTGATCTCAATCTGTACCTTTCATTCTTATCTCTGTAACGTGAATCATCAACCCGCTAGCAATTGAACTCAGAATCCGAGGGGCATAATTGATCCCTCTTGCTTTCTTCCTAGAATATTATATGGTACTTAGTGTGAGTTCAACAAATATTTATTACATACTCTTAATAAATATTTAATTATACTTAGAAAACCATAAAATTGAAGTTGAAAACTGATCTGTATCAAGCACCTTCTCTGGGTAAGAAACTTTTTACATTTGACAAACATGTTTCCTTAATGACAAGAAACATTTAATTATCACTTTACAATTTATGAAACACATTCATAAAATGTATTTACTCACTTGCTCATAACCCCTCAGGAGCAACTGAAGATTGTAAGCCCCTTAAAAGCAAAAACCATGCGTTCCTCATCCCCCTATCCACAGCATAGGACATAGTAGATTTTTTTTATAAGCTTTTATTTATTGATTTATTTATTTGAGAGAGAGAGAGAGAGAGTGTGTGTGTGAGTGCAACAATACACTTTCAGAATCTGAGATCAATCGGAATATTGCTTTTTATATATTACTTTTTATATAATCGCTGATTATATTCTTTAAAAATTTTTTTTAATTTTTTATAAACATATATTGTATTTTTATCCCCAGGGGTACATGTCTGTGAATCGCCAGGTTTACACACTTCACAGCACTAACCATAGCACATACCCTCCCCAATGTCCATAACCCCACACCCCTCTCCCGATCCCCCTCCACCCATCACCCTCAGGTTGTTTTGTGAGATTAAGAGTCACTTATGGTTTGTCTCCTCCCGATCCCATCTTGTTTCTTTCTTCTTTTCCTACACCCCTAACCCCCCATGTTGCATCTCCACTTCCTCATATCAGGGAGATCATATGATAGTTGTCTTTCTCCGATTGACTTATTTCACTAAGCATGATACCTTCTAGTTCCATCCACATTGTCTCAAATGCCAAGATTCCATTTCTTTTGATGGCTGCATAGTATTCCATTCTGTATATATACCACCTCCTCTTTATCCATTCATCTGTTGATGGGCATCTAGGTTCTTTCCATAGTTTGGCTATTGCAGACATTGCTGCTATAAACATTCGGGTGCACGTGCCCCTTCGGATCACTACGTTTGTATCTTTAGGGTAAATACCCAGTAGTGCAATTGCTGGGTCATAGGGTAGTTCTATTTTCAACTTTGTGAGGAATCTCCTTGCTGTTTTCCAGAGCGGTTGCACCAGCTTGCATTCCCACCAACAGTGTAGGAGGGTTCCCCTTTCTCTGCATCCTCGCCAGCATCCGTCATTTCCTGACTTGTTAATTTTAGCCATTCTGACTGGTGTGAGGTGGTATCTCATTGTGGTTTTGATTTGTATTTCCCTGATGCCGAGTGATGTGGAGCATTTTTTTATGTGTCTGTTGGCCATCTGGATGTCTTCTTTGCAGAAATGTCTGTTCATGTCCTCTGCCCATTTCTTGATTGGATTATTTGTTCTTTGGGTGTTGAGTTTGATAAGTTCTTTATAGATTTTGGATACTAGCCCTTTATCTGATATGTCGTTTGCAAATATCTTCTCCCATTCTGTCAGTTGTCTTTTGGTTTTGATGACTGTTTCCTTTGCTGTGCAGACGCTGTTGATCTTGAGGAAGTCCCAATAGTTCATTTTTGCCCTTGCTTCCCTGGCCTTTGGTGATGTTTCTAGGAAGAAGTTGCTGCGGCTGAGGTCAAAGAGGTTGCTGCCTGTGTTCTCCTCAAGGATTTTGATGGATTCCTTTCTCACATTGAGGTCCTTCATCCATTTTGAGTCTATTTTCATGTGTGGTGTAAGGAAATGGTCCAATTTCATTTTTCTGCATGTGGCTGTCCAATTTTCCCAACACCATTTGTTGAAGAGGCTGTCTTTTTTCCATTGGACATTCTTTCCTGCTTTGTTGAAGATTAGTTGATCATAGAGTTGAGGGTCCATTTCTGGGTTCTCTATTCTGTTCCATTGATCTATGTGTCTGTTTTTGTGCCAGTACCATACTGTCTTGATGATGACAGCTTTGTAATAGAGCTTGAAGTCCGGAATCGTGATGCCACCAACTTTGGCTTTCTTTTTCAATATTCCTTTGGCTATTCGAGGTGTTTTCTGGTTCCATATAAATTTTAGGATTATATGTTCCATTTCTTTGGAAAAAAAATGGATGGCATTTTGATAGGGATTGCATTAAATGTGTAGATTGCTTTAGGTAGCATAGACATTTTCACAATATTTGTTCTTCCAATCCAGGAGCATGGAACATTTTTCCATTTCTTTGTGTCTTCCTCAATTTCTTTCATGAGTGCTTTGTAGTTTTCTAAGTATAGATTCTTTGCCCCTTTGGTTAGGTTTATTCCTAGGTATCTTATGGTTTTGGGCACAGTTGTAAATAGGCTTGACTCCTTAATTTCTCTTTCTTCTGTCTTGTTGTTGGTGTAGAGAAATGCAACTGATTTCTGTGCATTGATTTTATATCCTGACACTTTACGAAATTCCTGTACAAGTTCTAGCAGTTTTGGAGTGGAGTCTTTTGGGTTTTCCACATAGAGTATCATATCATCTGCAAAGAGTGATAGTTTGACTTCTTCTTTGCCAATTTGGATGCCTTTAATTTCTTTTTGTTGTCTGATTGCTGAGGCTAGGACTTCTAGTACTATGTTGAATAGCAGTGGTGATAATGGACATCCC
>PISX010023214.1:0-30179 GCA_004024625.1 Mellivora capensis
AAAACTATGAACTCTGTTACACTGAAAAGAAATAAAAAAATAAAATATAAAAAAAAAAATCAGAGATGGCGACAAACCGTGAGAGACTTTGGAATCCAGGAACCAAACTGAGGGTTACAGAAGGGAGGGGGTGGGGGAATGAGGTAATCAGGTGATGGGTATTAAGGAGGGCATATGTGGTGATGAGAACTGGGTGTTATATGAAGCTAATGAATTGGTGAATATTATGTCAAAATCTGATGATGTATTATATATTGCTTAATTGAATAATTAAAAAATATAAAAAAAGAAAAAAAAAAGAATAGGCTAACATAGCACTTAAGATTTCACAATTTCAAACACCAAGGGCAAGTTGCAGTTCTAACAATTTATGTCAAGTAGATTACATACATACACATGGATACATGCATATTTTACATACATTATGAATAGACAAATATTATACATACATATATATTTTTTATTGGTGGTATCTTTTTTTTCATTATTGAATTGTCTGGCTTATCAAGTTGTAAAAGTTCCTTACATATTTTGGATACAGAAGCATTTATCAGATATATGTCCTGCCAATATTTTGTCCCAGTTTATGGTTTGCTTGTTATTTTCTTAATGGTGATGTTCAAAGAACAAAGGTTTTTAATTTTGATGAAGTCCTACTTTTCAATATTTTATCTTTTGTACTTTTTTCATTCTCTCTAAAAAAATGCTTTGCCTTATCCAAGGTGACCAGATCTCTTGCTTTCTTCTGCAAGCCCTGTAGTTTTGCATTTTGGTGGTCTTTTCTTTTTTGTTCATAGCACTTCCTCATGCCAACCCCGTCTCTGTACTTCTCTTTTCAACTTCCTCTTCTCATGTGATATCTGGCAAAATGTAAAATGTGATCAGGATGAGTCTGTCTACCTGCAGTCATCCCCCATTCTCCAGATAATCTTGCCTCTGAATTTTAACGAGGTGTGTTACTGTGATATGTTGACAGCATCCCCTGAAACCCAAATCAGGCTTACAGGGTAGTGAAACTTCACATTAGAGCCAACCTTCCTCTATTAAATAAAATCATGTTGTCTCTCTAGATAACCTACGTTGGAAATGGACATTGAATTCTGAGGCCATTTTGCCCAAAGAGACAGAATAACAGGTAGATTTTGAAGGCTTGATGTTCTTAGATTCTGTGTACCCAATCATGATGAGGTAACTGAGGCAAAAGCTGTGACCACCAAGCACTCCAGAGTAATCCTGTTACTTAGTGATAAAATGGCAGCTAAGAGAGGCTTAAGAACGTCAGAATTTAATGGGAATGTTAGAAATTCTACCACTACATGTAACATCTAAGTCTATCCACTTTGAGCATTGGTTCAGACATTGGGTCCCATCACCGACTCCTTTCTCCTTGATTACTTTCACCAGCCTAACTGTCTTCACTTTGGTTTTTGCCGCGTTCTTCTCTCCTCACAATCTAGAGCCAGAGTAAGCCTTCTGATAGGCTTATCCAACACTTTAGTTTACAGCTTAAATGCTTAAACCAATTTTCTCTGGATCAAGTTCCAACTCTAACATGGATTGTTTCCTGATGCTCATCATGAAGGACTACCTTCCTACACCCACAGCTTTCTTTCCTGAGGCTTGCCCCTTCAAGCCCAGACAAAGAAAGATTTTCAAAATCCCAGGCTCTTTGCAAGGACAGTCACCTCTTTTCTCTTTGCAAGGACAGTCACCCCAATTAATCTTTTGATCTCCAATTAGAGGTTATTTCTTCTAGGAAGATGCCATTAGCCCCTATCTCAGATTTAGGTCTTTCATCTATTTTTAAGTCTATTTTTGTTTATGGTATAAGAAAGTGGTCCTGTTTCACTCTTTTTCATCTGGATGTCCAATTTTCCCAACACCATTTCTTGAAGAGACTGTCTTTTTTCCATTGGACATTCTTTCTTGCTTTGTCAAAGATTAGTTGACCATAGAGTTGAGGATCCATTTCTGAGTTCTCCATTCCAAGTTCCACTGATCAATGTGTCTGTTTGTGTGCCACTCCCATACTATCTTGATGATTACAGCTTTATAATGCAGCTTGAAGTCCTGAATTGTCATATCTCCAGCTTTATTCCCCCCCCCCAACATTCCTTTGGCTATACAGGGTCTTTTCTGGTCCCATACAAATTTTAGGATTATTTATTTCATCTCTGTGAAAAATGTTGATGGTATTTTGCTAGGGATCACACTGAATGTGTAGATTGCTTTGGGTAGCATAGACATTTTAACAATATTTGTTCTTCAAATCCACGAGCATGTAACATTTTTCCATTTCTTTGTGTCTTCCTCAATTTCTTTCATAAGTGTTCTATAGCTTTTGGAGTATAGATTCTTTATTTCTTTGGTGTCTTATGGCTTTTGGTGCAATTGTAAATTGGATTGATTCCTTAATTTCTCTTTCTTCTGTCTCATTTTTAGTGTATATAAATGCAATTGACTTCTGGGTATTGATTTTATATCCTGCCACTTTGCTAAATCCCTGTATGTATTCTAGCAATTTTTGGGTGGAGTCTCTTTTTCCACATGATGTTTCATGTCATCTCCAAAGAGTGAGAGTTTGACTTCTTCAAATATCTGCTTTTCTTTCTTTCTTTCTTTCTTTCTTTCTTTCTTTCTTTCTTTCTTTCTTTCTTTCTTTCTTTCTTTTTTTGTATGATTGCTGGAGGACATCCAGTACTATGTTGAAAAGAGTGGTTTAAGTGGACATCCCTGTCATGTCCTGACCTTAAGGGACACATTCTCAGCTTTTCCCTGTTGAGGATGGTATACACTGTGGGTTTTTCATATATGGCTTTTATGATATTGAAGTATGTTCCCTCTATCCCCATATGCAGAGAGTTTTTTCCAAGAAAGGATGCTTTACTTTGTCCAGTGCTTTTTCTGCATCTATTGAGAGAATCATATGGTTCTTGTCCTTTCTTTTACTAATGTGGTGTACCACATTGATTAATTTACAGATGTTGAACCAACCCTGCAGCCCAGGAATAAATCCAACTTGGTCATGGTGAATAATCCTTTTAATATACTGTTGGATCAGATTAGCTGGTATCTTGGTGAGAATTTTGGCATTCATATTCATCAGGGATATTAGTCTGCAATTCTTTTTGGTGGGACTTTGTCTGATTTGGGGATTAAGGTAATGTTAGCATCACAGGATGAGTTTGGAAGTTTTCCTTCCATTTCTATTTTTTGAAACAGCTTCAGAATACTAGGTATTAATTCTTCTTTAACTGTTTTGTAGAATTCTGCTGAAAGCCATCTGGTGCTGGACTCTTGTTTGTTGGGAGATTTTTGATTACTGCTTTAATTTCTTTGATGGATATGGGTTTGTTCAGGTTTTCTATTTCTTCCTGTGTCAGTTTTGGTAGTTTATATGTTTCTAGGAATGCATCCATTTCTTCCAGATTCCCTAATTTGTTGATATATATTTGCTCATAATATTCTCTTATAATTGTTTGTATTTCTTCAGTGTTGCTTGTGATCTCTCCTCTTTAATTCATGATTTTACTTATTTAGATCCGTCCTCTTTTCTTTTTCATTTAATCCCTGTCTAGGGGTTTATTTATCTTACTAATTCTTTCAAAGAAGCAGCTTCTAGTTTTGTTGATCTGTTCTACTGTTTTCTGATTTCTATATCATTGATTTCTGCTCTAATCTTTACTTAATTCCTCTTCTCTTGTTGGATTTAGACTTTGCTTTATCCAGCTCCTTTACATATAAGGTTAGTTTGTGTATTTGAGACCTTTCTTGTTTCTTGAGGAAGGTTTGTATTGCTTTATATTTCCCTCTTAGGACTGCCTTTGCTGCATCCCAGTGGTTCTGAACTGTCGTGTTTTCATTTTCATTTGTTTCCATGTATTTTTTTAATTCTTCTTAAATTTCTTGGTAGATTCATTCATTCTTTAGTTGGATGCTCCATGTATTAGCCTCCATGTATTTGCATTCCCTCCAAAATTCTTCTTGTGATTGAATTCATTTTAAAGCCTTGTGGTCTGAAAATATGCATGGTAAAATCTCAGTCTTTTTTTTAACCAATTGAGACCTGATTCGTGACCAAGTATATGATCTTTTCTGAAGAATGTTCCATGTGCACTTAAGAAGAATTTGTATTTGGTTGTTTTAGGACTGAATGCTCTGAATATATCTGTTAAGTTCATCTGGTCCAGGATGTCATTAAAACCCCTTTTTTTCTTATTCATCTACTGCTTATATGATCTGTCCATTGGTGTGGGGGGGTGTGTTAAAGTCCCCTACTATTATTGTATTATTATCATTGTGTTTCTTTAATTTAGTTATTAATTGATTTAAATATTTGGCTGCTTCTGTTAGGGGCATAAATATTTACAATTGTTAGATCTTGTTGGATAGACACTTTTGTTATGATATAATGTCCTTCTTCATCTCTTATTAGAATACAAAATGGTGACACCTGGATCTCTAGCCCCAGAGCTGAAGGTTTGCAACCCCCACTCTTATATGAGCCTTCAGAGAAAGCAGTCAATCTCCCTGGTTTCCATCCAAACTCTGTGTTTACTCAGCCTGTAACAGAATTTTCATCTCAGGCATGCAACCCAGTTTCAAATATCCAAACTTTACCTACTCCTGCAGCATGGACCCAAGCTGTCCCTCCTGGGGGAAGGAAGGGGAACCCACCCTGCTTCTGCCTTTTTCTGGGCCCCTGCCTGGAGAGTGGCCATGTGACCAAGTAGTGGTTTGCAGTTTATGGCAACACTGAGCAGAAAGATGGCACTTAGAATGGTTGTTTTCAGCCAGCTTCCCCACTCCAATGCCCGGGAGCTCTGCCGCATTCAGGCACTCCTATTCTTCTTGTGACGCTGGGGATCCTGAGACCATGCTGTCCCACATTGTATTCCACCCCACTTTGTCACCTGAGCACCTTTAAGCCAGGGACACCCCCCCACACACACACCCCATAGCAGACTTCTAAAATCCAGTTTAGCACTCCACTGCTTCTAATCCTTTGCGGTAGCCTCCTTAAGCAAGCTCCCTCCCCTCTGCCATATCTTCCAATACACTTTCTATCTTCCAAAAAGCAGTTGTTTTCTATTTGGAGAATTGCAGCATTTATTTTCTCAGATCTCCAATTGATTTTGCAAGTGTTCAGAATGGTTTGATAACTATCTAGCTTAATTTCAGGGACCAAATGAAATTAGGGTCCCCTACTCCTCCGCCATCTTAACTCCTTCCTCCTCTGCAGTTGTTTATTTATTTATCCTTACCACAGATAATATTTATGTGACTAATACTCTTTAACATCAATTTAAGTGTATTTACTTTTCTTTGTTTCTAGACACACATGAGAAAAAAAGAGGTTAAACAATTGTTGGAAACCTCAAGAAAATCAGACAGCAAGCCAACAGATAAAAAACTCTTTTCTGTCTTTCTAGTAGATTTTTATCTGCCTTTTATGGTAATTGGATTCTTTAGGACATTGGATACAGAAACACACAATTGGCTTACTGACATAGAATTCAGTAAGATAATGGATGATAAAGGAAGAATAGGAAATAAGTGGCAAATTTGGCAGAACCTGTATATTTAAAAAATTAAATCAAACTTTCATGCACCTTGCAGTTTCTGAAAATTTGCAAGTCTAAAGAAACAAAACAAAGGAGAACAATGTGATAACTTAATAAGAAAGCTGCAATGGATTAATTCAAGTCATGGGTTATTTTCTCTTGACCACCAGAGAAAAAGCTAAACCAATAAAGTCTAGAAATTGGGTCACCCTGCTCTTTCCTCGGATCTTTAGAAAGATTCAGTCCTCAACTACTGAATTTTAGTTAACTATACTATTTCTTTTCTTATTATTAATTAGTCACAATCTGTTTTTTGTATTTTTGATATTATCTATTCATTATATTCAGTTTCAAAAAGATGTGCCCACACAACAATTTTGTTATAAAACATGTTTAAAGCAAAATCAATGCATGCTCCTAATGGCTTTTCTAGGTTTGTAACATGCATCAATCATTTTAGTAATGCTTCTGATCAAATGTCTGAGTTTACCTATCTTAATGATAAATAAGAAAATAGAAGCCACAGGCATCATAGCATTTGTCTATGACTGTTTCTATTTCTGAAGTCTTAATAAAAGTGGTATAAGTGAAGATGAACCGAAACTCTCAAAATACCAAATGCACTAGAAACTGAAACTCTAAAAATAACACAGAGGACTCTGTCTACCAACAACTTTCTAAAAAATCCCCATGTACAGATTCTCTTTTAAATTAATTCGCCGAGTCTCACCATTTCACTACTTGTAGTCCTGGACATCTGGGTTATTGAAACTGGTAGCTGTGCATTAATCATTCTGGCTGTTTTGTTATGTTTACATGAGAGATGTGTTTTAAAGCTAATTTAACACAGTATTTCAAGAGAAAACTTGACATTTGGAAACAAAAAGTGGGAAACATTGAGCAGTGCTAACTAAAGTGTGAGACTGAATTAAATCACTGGCACCTACATTTTCCTTACTTTGTGGCTGGTGGGCGGGTCTAAGGTATTTACTGATTAGCTTCTTCCCCTGGAGAAAGGAATGTATGTAGGGAGAGAATGAGAGGGACAGTCACAACTTGGGAGTTAATTAAGAAATTCAATTTTAGGCACTCAATTGCAAAGTTGAAAGGCTTTCAAATCTTAGGTTAAGCACATTCCATTTTTTCCATATAACCTACCAAGCTTGGCTGACAAGTAATAAGGCCAACTTCCCCTAGCAACAAGTCATACTGTCCTTATAGCTTCTTGTTCAGGGTTTCAAGGGAAATTCTGGGTTTCAAGGGGAAAGGAAGCTATTTTAAAGGACTAATAGGTAAAAAGAAACCAATTATTTTTAGGGATGGCCTCAAAAAGATATCTTCTAAGCTATCAGAAGTGCTGCTTGGAGAAATGTGTGGTATTAGCCCTGGATCCAAAATAGAGAAAGCCTGTAAAGGGGGGGAGGGTCTCCTTTCACATAATCTCTCATTTTCCAGTCTTTCTAGCATGAAAATTTCCCCTTCAAAAAATCAGACTGAGTCAAAGGATAGGACTATAATGCACTAGGAAAAACATTAATTATAACTTTTATCCTTTAGTGATAAAATGTGTTCGTCAACATGATAATATAGAATTGCCCAAGATTAGAATTATATCATTTCAAATAGTGTACTAGAACCAGCAGGGAGAAAAGTAATACAGCCATTCATGATTGTCTTAGATCTGAGATACTGGAACCTGTGTTCAGCCTTATTGAAGACATGGGCATAGTTGGAGGCACTATTTCTATGCCATAGGGATTTAATTTCTAAAAGAACAATTTAAATATAATTTTTAAATGGATCAGCTGTAATTTCATTTTTACTTTGTAGCATTGTAATATGTGAAGCTGATCTCTTGAAAATCTAGCAGGTACCTGAAAGAGACAGAATTTGTGATTTCACTTTCCCAACTACTCCTCTAGCAGCCTCTTCATTGTGTTAATGGCAACTCCACCTTTTCAGCTGCTCAGGCCAAAAACCTTAGTCCAGTTTCTCAACATTACTGCTCAATTTCTCAGCACCGTTGACATCTGGGGCCCAGTAATCGTTTGTTGGGGACAGCTGTCCTGTGTATCACAGGTCAAGAAGCATCTGCCGCCATCTAGTAGATACATGTAGCACTCTCCCCACTTGTGACAGCCTGATAGGTCTCCAGACATTGCCATAACATCATTCCCAGTTGAGAACCGGTGCCTTAGAGTCATGACTGACGTGGATCTCTCTCCCATCCCACAGAAATCTCCTAGCCAATCCTGTTGGCTCTGCTTCAAAACACTTGACCATACAAGCACAATGCACACCTCCACGGCCCCTGCCTTGATCCAAAGCTGCCATCATCCAAATCCCAGATTACTTCAAGGGCCTCCTAACATGTCCCCTTCCTTCCACCCTTGGCCACTTCATTCTATTTTGAACATGCTAGCCAGACAGATAATATTAAAATGTTATAAACTTCTTTTCCATGAAATCTTCCAATGGTTTTCTATCTCACAAAGAGTAAAAGCCAAAGTCCTTAAAATGGCTTTTCCGGTGTCATCTCATTCTACTCTTATCACCACCTTGTTCTTCCTAGTATACTTCAGGTGGGAATCTGCCTCAGGGTCTTTATGCCTGCTGTTTCCTTTGCTTGGCAGGCTCCTTCCTTCAAGTCTTTATTCAAAAGTCATGCCCTCAGTGAGGCCATCCCTGACAACTGGATTTAAAATGGGACTTCCTTCCAGCTCCCACTCTCTATCCCTTTCCCTGGTGTATTTTTCTCTGAAGTATCTATTATCTTACTGTATAGTTTACTCATTTATTTTGTTCATTTCTTGTTCTACCCAGTATGCTCCCTGATGAGAGTACTTTCAGTCTACTTTTTTCACTAACTTAACCTCAGAACCAAGAATGTTCCTGGAATATTACTGAGAAGCTCTCAAACAAAATATATTAAATAAACAGCCTCTCTAGGATCACTACTGGATATTATCAAAGGGACTTTTTGGGATTTTCAAAACAATTTATTTACATTTGGCTTTTCAATTTAGAGAATTAAAATGTCAATATTTTCTTGTGATTGGTATATTCTGAAATTTTTGAAACTGTTTTGAGATCTCAGAATAACTTTTCTTATAGCGTTCCTGAATCTGGCAAGCAAGGCAAATTATTGCCTTCACACTTATAGAAGTCCCAGGAAATGTTTTTAGATTTTTCATGCTTATCAGTTAAAAATTAAATAAACCTTCAGCAAAAACTGTTCAGTCAAAATTGAACTTTAATATTTCTTAACACATTTTCTAGAGTCACAAAATCTCTTCATTACTTCAGTCAACCTACATCAATTCTTAAACCTCACTGAACTATGTACAAAGTGTAATGCTTGATTTTACCAAGTAATTCATCTTATAATTTAAGAAATCCAACAACTTCATTTTCCTCTAGGAACCTTTTCCCCTTTTGTTGTCTTGGATGACCTCAGCTGATAACAATGCTACTGATACGTAACGTAACCACCTTGGGACAATTTCTTTTCCTGTTTTTCTTTTGCTAAATCAAAATAGCCACTCGGAAAATATCTTCAGTTGCTGGAAGGTTGAAAGCATTTGAGAACAGTTCAATTTTTCATGCAGTTTGTTTATGAGGGAATATATTTATTTTTAATTAGTTTTACCCTTAACTTCCCTTTGTGAGTGTCAAATATGAGAAACTAGAGGGCTTGAATTTCTCTGGTTACCTCACTGGTAGGGCGAGCTTGTCTTTCCCACGTGTGCTTGCCAACACTATACTCACTGAGCCTGTTAAAAGGAGCTCTAAGATGTAGCCAACTACAAAGAAAAAAAATGGCTTCCAAGATTCCCCATGGCCCGTATTTATGACTAAACTGTGTGAGAACATGCCAATATTACTATAAAGATGGTTCTGGGAAAATGAGTCTAAATGTTATGGTACTGCACCAAATTCATTTTCACATAGTGAGGTACTTTTACATTCAGATAATCAATGCCAAACGGGTATTTATTCAGTGCTTATGGTGGACTTAATTCTGTATCAGAGCGGCATTTCACTATAATAACTTGGGGTCTGAGTAATATTTATAAAATATTCATAAAAATTATAAACATAAAATTTATTAAAAATTGTATAAAAATATTTATAAAATATTTATTAAAATGAGTAATATTTATAAAAATTGTTCTACGAATAATGGGTTGATACCAGTGGTTTTCACTAGAACAAGTGATCACTTGAACTGTTTTATTTATTAGAAACAAATTGTATAAACAATTTATACAAGGGCGGTGGAGAGGTAAAGAGTGTGTTTCTTCTTTGGTCAGTGGCAAAAAGAAAGTTTTGGCAAAATGACCAATGAGAAAGCGATTGTAAATGAGACCAAAGGGGGCTTTGATGCTTTGTAAAAACTCTTTCATAGTTATCATCTACCCCATGAAGTACTTGTACTTGGCCAACCAATGAAAATATATTCCCTCATAAAAATGCCTCAAGAGGAAAGTCATTAATTTGCCTAACACTGTCCCCATTGGAGACCAGGCTGACATGAAGTTTTCTAAAGATTACTCCCCTTTGACCATTTTCCCATATTTCTCATATTTCTTTAAAAATCTATTGAAAATTTCATTGCTGACAAGCTGTCAACATTCACTGTTAATTTTCAGCACACAAGTTCTGAGAAGGAAGGGTTAATAGAAAGAAAGCATGTTTCCTTTCCTTGAAGAACTCCTTAAATCTTATGATATTCAAAAGGGAGAGCGAAATAGGCTACTCAGAATGCATTGCCTCCCCTCCAAAGGTTTCAGCATGCCTGACAGCATTAAAATACAATCATGAGTAAGTTCCAAGAAATTCTTCTCCCAGTTGTACAGTGGATGTAAGTTGAGGGTTGGAAATATGGAGAAATGTAGCCATAGCCCAGAAAGAGATGAAAAGGCTAAGAAGAAAACAAAAATGTGGGATAATAAGACAGCACAACTACCCCTGATTAGCAACTCTATTTCATTACATGGAGTATATTGCTATCATTTTTGTTAAATTGACATTTCACTAAAGATATCACAAGGTAAACATGTCAAAAATCATCTAGTCGCTTATTATTTTATTATTAAATAACAAATAAATGTAGAACACGTTTAAAAATCTCCAATATGAACAGTGGTCATTATATTTTTTCATTGTAATTTAGCATGTAACATAAAATAATGTTTTAGTCTAACACCAAAAAAAACTTGTTGAAGTGAACAAGCAAAATAATAGGCCAGTTTCAGCAGCATTTTCAAATTCTCAGATTATAAACTATGCTAAGAAATGAATTTTTTGAGAAAAGACATTAAATCTCTCACTATCCAGTATTTTTTTTATTGATTTTCAAATCTCTAAGCCCACCTGTTAATATTCTGTCTAATTTTGAAAGATCAAAAGCATCCTTTTAAAAATCAGGTCTGATTTGGTCAATGATATTTTTTATTACTTTTAGAGAAATAACTAATAATGGAAGATGGTTAATTTAATTAAATATATGGCCTTAAGAGACTATACATGTATGTAGTCATCAAAATTATTAAATTATATAGAGGTAATGTTAAGGCCACTTATGGCCTATTATTAAGTGAAAAAAGAAAAATTCAAGTATGGGTATACTACATTTTCAGTTATGAAAACTACTTTGGGATAAAGGCTAGAAAGGAAAATTTAAAAATGAAAATCTGGTATAATGAGGAATTTTTCAAAATACATCTTAAGGCTTTAAACATCATTTTTTATAATTATAAAAAATAAACTGAATCACAAACTGCATGCCTTTTCCATGTACATGATTATTGTGAAGTAAAGATCTGGAAAAACTTAGGTGGTTTTCCGGTTGCTCTGTGGCCCTGAAATCTCATATCTAATTTAATCATCAGCAAGTCCTGTCATTTCTACTCCAAAAACTTTCACAAATCAGTCCACATTTTCCACCCCTGGACTGATAAATTCATCTCCTTACTGATCTTCTCCCAAGATGATATTGAGTCTAGCTCATGTGAGGAGAACTCAGCACCTCCAAAGAACCCCCACACCATGACCACCACCAGTAGGTGTCTTCCTGACTGGGGCCCTTGCTCAGGAGTTCATATTCCTCAAAAGTATAGGCTCTGAACTCAGTGAACTACTTGTTTGTGGAAAACTTTAATAAGAGTTACCATAGGGGTGCTTAGGTGGCTCAGACTTTAAGCATCTGGCTTTGGCTCAGGTCATGATCCCAGGGTTCTGGGATCAAGCATGTCGGGCTCCTGCTCAGTGGGAAGCCTGCTTCTCCCTCTCGTACTCCCCCTGCTTGTGTTCCTTATTTCTCTGTCTCTCTCTCTCTGTCAAATAAGTAAATAAAATCTTTTCAAAAAATAAAAATTACCATTCTTTATATTTAAGTATGCTGTATGTCATCAATACAAGGGAACAGTATCTACATTTGAACCATCTTAGAATGTTATTTATTTTTGTACTGTTTATAATCTGTGGACAAAAGAGGGTTTCCTTCCTCCTTTCACTCTCTGGGTTCATGACAGGGAGGGAGATGCTCCATCTGCTTCTACCTCTTTCTATTCTGTAAGCCAGTCCTCTAAGAGCATCAGCTTAACTCGTCACTTACAGCAGGTGAAAGTCAGTGCAGGGTTCTCATACGTCCCCAAATAGGTTTGCTTTCTTTGTGTTATGGTGTCCAATTTGAAATTGCCTTTATAGTTCCAGTGACCATTTCCCAGTATAAAGTTTAAGTAGGGTGATCTAGGTTTTTAATTGTCACTCTTCATGGTCAATCAGCAGTTCAAATTAAAGAATATGATTATTGGAAAACATACATACACACACTCCTACCTGTCCCTATTCCTTAAATCTTCTGTACTTAATACAAGAGGCCACTCTTATTCAAAACCTTTTAATATATTTCTGTTACACTTAGAGAAGACCCAAACTCCTTCCAGAAATACCCAAGAACCTGTATGATCTCAGGTCTCTCTCAATCTCTGTTTTTCTTCTGGCACTCTCCCTCTTATTCACTAAGTTCCAACTTCACTAAACTTTTTTTCACCGCAGAGACTTTGCATATGCTGTTCCCTCCACCTAGAGCATTCTCCCCACATAGATGCTTCTACAAAACTACCTTCTGCTTAGGTGGTTAATGGTCAACTATCTAGAATCAGTCCAAAGAACCATGTTATTGTAGACTTTATACTTACATAGATCCTCTGAGAGAATTTATAACTTCATTACCAACTGCTAATGCTCAATTTGCACTTGAGTAAGGAGCTTGATCTAGGAACATGCATGTATATTGGCAGAAATGGCCTCCTTAAGGTGAACACTTTCATAGATCCCTAATTGTTCTCAGTGTTCCCCTTCTCAGTTAAAACCCTATCTCCTTCTTGCAATCTTTTCCAACACAGAATTTACCTCCTTAGCTCCATTTTAAGTATTTAGAGTATAGGCCCTACGTCTTCATTGTTATATTTCCATAATCTTTATATGTAGTATTAACAATAATGATTATCATATTACAATAGTGTAACAACCCCAAAGGCTTATCTAAGATGGGCCTTACTAATAGGGGCCGGGCACTGTTCTAAGTATTTGACATATATTAAGTCATCGACTGATATAAGGATTAGTCATATTAACCCAATAAGATAGGCACTCTTTTTTTTTTCAAGATCAGCACTCTTATTATCCTTATTTTATAGATGAGAAAACTAGAAGCTCAGAGATCGTTAGTCAAGTTGTCATTCAGCTATTGGTGAAGCTAACAGTCAAACCCAAGGAGTCTGCTGTTGTTAACAACAGTGCTAAATACATAGTCACTATTTAAAAAAAAAAAACAAAAGAACAAAATGGTAGTATTTATTATTCTGCTAAGTGGTTCACTTCTAAAATCCACCATCTTCTGCTTCATTAGTAACAATATATCTCATGGTACAAATTTTCAGAGAAAAATATGGATTCTTTTATCCCAAATCACTGTTGATAGCAATCCAGAAAGACCACATACTTCTAATATTTACACTATATGTCTGAGCAGTATAATGTCATTGATTGTATAAGTAAGAAAGATGGGAGTTGGGGCGTCTGGGGGACTCAACTCGTTAAGCATCCACTCTTGGTTTTGGCTCAGGTCATGATCTCAGGGTCCTGGGATCAAGCCCCACATCGGGCTCTGTGCTTGAGACTCTCTTTCTGCTTCTCCCTCGGCTTCTCGCCTTGTTTGTGCTCTCTCTTTCTAAAATAAATAAATAAATAAATTCTTTTTAAAAAAATTTATTTATTTGTCAGAGAGAGAGGGAGAGAGAGAGCGAGCACAGGCAGACAGAGTGGCAGGCAGAGGCAGAGGGAGAAGCAGGCTCCCTGCCGAGCAAGGAGCCCGATGTGAGACTCGATCCCAGGATGACAGGATCATGACCTGAGCCGAAGGCAGTCGCTTAACCAACTGAGCCACCCAGGAGTCCCAATAAATAAAATCTTTTAAAAAAAGAAACATGAGGGGCACCTGGGTGGCTCAGCGGGTTAAGCTACTGCCTCGGCTCAGGTCAAGATCTCAGGGTCCTGGGATCAAGCCCCACATCGGGCTCTCTGCTCAGCAGGGAGCTTGCTTCCCCCTCTCTCTCTGCCTGCCTCTCTGCCCACTTGTGAGCTCTCTCTCTCTGTCAAATAAATAAATAAAATCTTAAAAAAAAAAGAAACATGAGAGTTAGTGTAGTGAGAGACTATAAGATTTGGAGTTAAAAACTGGATTTTTTTTCCCTTTTATCTCCATTGTTACCCACATGACTGTCTATGACTGCCTTTCTATCTTTATGCCTCAATTTTCTTACTTATAAGTGCCAGCATTTAAAGGTATTATGAACTCTAATGAATATCAAAGAAATGTAAGTAAATTATTGATGAAATAACAACATCAGGGCTACTGAATATATGCAAGACATTACACAGTGCCAGAAGATAGTCCAAATGTACTTCACTGCTTGTCTAATGAATGATGCAGGAAGAAAGATAAATAGATGCTGTCAGGAAAGTTGTTCTGGTTTTGTTGGACTGATCTTGTTCACAATTACAGAATATTGAATTTTGAGCCTAGTTCCTAATAGCCAGCTCTGTGGATCAGACATGTCTATGACAGACCATTATATGAGTCAATGATTTCTTAATTCGGAGTTAAAGCGATCTAGATACCAAGTGTCAAAGAATATTTTACGTTATAGTAAATGCCAGGAAGAATACTAAGTCATAAAGGAAGAAAGCTGTGGTATAGTGAAGTAAGTCCTAGACTTGGAGGCAGAATGTCTGGGTTTGATTTCTGGTTGTCTCACTTACAGCTGTCAGAATTGCATCTGAAAA
Source organism: Mellivora capensis (assembly GCA_004024625.1). Classification (NCBI taxonomy): domain Eukaryota; kingdom Metazoa; phylum Chordata; class Mammalia; order Carnivora; family Mustelidae; genus Mellivora; species Mellivora capensis. The sequence goes on from PISX010023214.1 coordinate 14,919, forward strand.
TTGAACACTTCTGAGACTCTTTCCTTATCTCTAAAATGGTCATGTATACCTCCGTAGGAGTGTTATGACTATTAAACATGATAGTGTATTTTAAAATAAAATAACTGATTCCTATGCTACATGAGGTCACCAAGACAAGGGGAACTGGCTGCTGCACTATGGCCATTCTGTAACTAAGGAATTTGTTCTTATAATATGGAGAATGCCGCTCATGGGTTAGATATTTGGTAAACACTGTGGAATTAAAGTACCTCAACAGAAGTCTTTTCCATGATATCTGTCAAACAATTAACAGTTCATTCATAGCCATTTTAAGCATTTTACTTTCCAAAATAAAATATTAACTTATCCTTTTTTTTTTTGTAGTCCAAAGTTCTGAGAACACATAATGGGATCCAACTGTAAACTTTGAGGAAGGTTAATTTCTAATCGGCAGTATTTTTAAATGCAAAATTTTAATATGTTCTATTTTAAGACATTTTAACTGAGTGTACTGTTAAAATACCAACATGCTTTATACAAGGAAGTGAGGTGTCAGACACCGGGAAGTCTTGCAAGGACACAATAATTAGGTTCTAGGAGGATAAGGGTGACTACATTTCCAGAAAGAAAAATAAAGCTAATTTTTTGAAATAATTAAAATATATCAAACCAGCAGAAGTTTCATAAGCTGAAACATATTTTTTAAAATTTTCTAGTTCATAAATCACAAGGTATATCCTGACCAAAAGTCTTCCTATTAAAAATTCAGAGGACACAAACAATAGTTTTCATAATGTATTTGGTTTCAGGATTTATAATAACAAATGGCAATTTTACATCTTCTTGCTTTGACTACTTCAAAGGTGTCTGCTCTGTCAATGGTTTTGGGTGAATCTAGTGTATCTATTTGCAAAACTCCAATGTATAACATATATTTAAATATCCCTGTCACTTGTGTTCTCGAGGAACACAAACTGTAATTCCTTTTATCTGTGTCAATTTTTTCATTTGTTCCTCAACTGGTTTTAAGTAGCTGATGTGCCCATGTACCTCAAACTCAGGGCAAAATATATTTAACTCATTTCTATAAGTATGATTGAATATCCAAGAATAATATGCACAGATAGTAAGATGCCAGGCCGGCAGAGGAAAAGGTACTTCAGCTCAGAACTCTTTAGCAGGACCTCTTTAAGACACAACTGACGAAATTTTACCTACCCCTTCTCCAACATGGCATGGGATCAGGAGCCAATACCTTTAGAATAAGCAGGTTAAGGTTTTGTTTCTGGAGATAATCTGTAAACGCATACATATGGCCTAGGGTAGGTACCAACAAGTCCCATGAATTCCATCAGCTTGACTAGGTTAGATGATTTTCCTAGGAGACTGGATGTACTCATTCAATAAAAAATATTCAAACCATTATGGTCACTTTTTTAAGCATGAGTGATAAAGCAGTGAACAAAAGTAGAAGAAAATCCGTTCCTCTGTAGAGTTTACATTCCAGTTAGGGAAAACAGGTATGAAATAAATAAAAGTGCATAGTAGGACAGAGGGTGATAAGTCTCATGGACAAATATAAAGCAGAAATGGGCAGAGTGTGGTTGCAGGGAGAGAACTGTGACTTTTAAAAATTTGGTCTGATCAGGTTCACTGAGTAGAGGACATCTGAGCAAAGGTCACTGACATTTGAAACGTGTAAGTATTCAGTGCATACATTCAATATATGTTAAATATATGGCCATGGCACTACCACCACCACCCCGGCAGAGGGCAGCACCTTCATCATCAACTTCTAGGTAGGTATTATGATTAAGGCGGTTTTACATCCATTATTGTATTTTATTCTTTGAGGTAAATACCCTTTTCATGTTGACTTTATATGTGAAAATAATAAAGTGACAAGTTTTTAAATAACCTGTTCAATATCACTCACTCATTATGAGCAGTAAAGATCAGATGTCACCTCCAGGTGGTTTGACTCTCAAACTTCCACACTAAGGACTACACCATGGTGACTATGAGGTTGGGTCGCCACAGCTGGATGTCTCAGGACACAAGGCACAACACTCAGCTGAGGGACACCAAAAATAAAAGGCAGAAAAATAATGGATAATTTGGCTCGGTTTGCTATTTTGCTATGATCTGGTCATATTTGGTTTCACAAATATATCACAATAACCAAGTAGAGCATTAGGCAAAGTAAATAAACTTCATAAAAAGTTTTTATAATTATTAAATCCAATTTCACTATTAATTCTTTTTTTTTAAGGTTTTATTTATTTATTTGACAGACAGAGATCACAAGTAGGCAGAGAGGCAGGCAGAGAGGGAGAGAGGAGGAAGCAGGCTCGCTGCTGAGCAGAGAGCCCGATGTGGGGCTCGATCCCAGGACCCTGCGATCATGACCTGAGCCGAAGGCAGAGGCCTCAACCCACTGAGCCATCCAGGCGCCCCTCACTATTACTTCTTATTCTGCACACCTAACTTTGGGTTCTTGGACCTAACTGGATTGCCTGTCTCCCCAATTTATTCTATTACAGAAATGTCCTGCAAATGTAAACGTCTAGTTCTAATTCTGCTATCACATGATTTCTTCCCAATTCCTCATTTTCGGTTAAAATTCATCTCTGTCCCCTTCATACTCTGAATCCAATGCTTGACTTAATCAGATTTTTATGCCAGTCTATCTCTTCCATTAAATTATGAATATTTAAGTAGAAGATGTAATGTCTTTTTCATCCTTGTATGTCACATAAATCTGAATCCAAAGCTTTGGTAGTGATATATTTTAAGCAAACATTGGCTGAACTGAAATAAAATAGAAAGGAACAAATGCTTTCATTTCCTTAGCTAGACTCTAAACTGCACTGCACCATGGCCAAATCACTGTCCACTTGGTTCCCCTATATTTTTGCAGAAACATAAAGACAAACAAGTCAGAGATAACAAAAAATTCATGATATTTAAAATTATAAACTAGTCAAATAGTGGTATTTGTATACAATTTATACAATGAAGGTTTATGTATCCATAGATATTTAATACTAAAATAATGAATCTTTGAAAAAGAACTTTAGAAATAAGATGAATACAGGGGTGCCTGATGGCTCAGTTGGTTAAGTGTCTGCCTTCCACTCGGGTCATGATCTCAAGGTCCTGAGGTCAAGACCCACATTGGGGGCAGGAGGCGCTCTGCCTAGCAGGCATCCTGCTTTTCCTTCTCCCTCTGCCTGCCGCTCTACCTACCTGTGCTCTCTCTCTATCAAATAAATAAATAAAATCTTTTTTAAAAAAGATGAATATAGATCATGGCTCTAAATTGCACTAGTATAGGAAATAATGGTACAGATTTCTTTCAAACTAATAGCAACAAAATGAATGGGAAAGTTAACAAAAGATAGGTATTTGTAGCGTATCATTTTTTGACATCTTAATGACTACATAATCTAAATGGAAACCTTTTAAAATATCCATTTAATGAGATATAACTAACATTTATAGTTTACTATATATTATAAAAAATTAAAAATTAAGATATTCTCCTATTATACAGATTCATAATGTATTTTGAAATTTCCATAGAATTAGGCTAAGAATCTCAAAGCCATTAAAAATCTTAGAATCTTCAAAGAGCTCTCAGCTAGATTATCAATTTCTTCTTGTGGACCTCAAAATTTATATTTATGGGGCCGAATTTTCCCTCCAATTTGTGCTTCCTTTTCAGGGTTGAAATACAACTTACTAAGGAGGGGAATTCAGCACAAGACAGCCTGATGCAGGTGTGATACCCATTTCCCAGGGTCAAGCAGCTAGACACCTGCTTAAAGTCAGTTCAACCTCGGGGCGCCTGGGTGGCTCAGTGGGTTGAAGCCTCTGCCTTCGGCTCAGATCATGATCCCAGGGTCCTGGGATCGAGCCCTGCATCGGGCTCTCTGCTCAGCGGGGAGCCTGCTTCCTCCTCTCTCTCTGCCTGCTTCTCTGCCTACTTGTGATCTCTGTCTGTCAAATAAATAAATAAAATCTTAAAAAAAAAATAAAGTCAGTTCAACCTCATACAAAGACTACATTCATACTCAGAGAGGATTTTCCAGCGTTAGGTAAATATTCATGGTTTTTGTCTCTGATACAGTTTCTTTATAACCAAAAACTATTCTCCATATTCCTCTTGATTATCATACAGTCTCTCTCATTCTTGGCCATAAAGCAATAATATAAATAATGTATGCAATAAAATTTTTTTTTTTTTAAATCAGAGCCTAAAGAAAAAAAAAGAGAAAAGAGAGAGAGAAAGAGAGAATTAGAACCAAATTCTATTATCCAAACAATCACAATTCTGTCTTATTTTTCCTGGAAGTTTAATATATGAAATAGTGTTTGAATTACATCTGCCAATGACCAAAACATGAAAATAATTTTGTTATATAGAAATTTTCATTAAAGCATTTTTTAAAATGATGGACTTGCTTTTTGTTATTAAACTGTCTGGAATTTTTATCTTAAGCTACAAACTGAAATAAAACAAATACAAACCATAAAAACAAGCAGATGTCCACTGATCATAACCAGAATTCATCCAAGAGAAATCTGCTTAAATATAATTGTATTATCTAGGCTAGTCTTACTTTTAATGATCAGATTTTTTTTTAAAGTCACAGATTGCTTTCATGATTATCATTGTAAGACCTGATCTTTACAAAAAGTGTAGGCAATGAGTTGCTCTTTTCTCTTACCACCATCTATAGTTTGCAAGCACATGAGTTTCTATTTACCACACTGACCTGTGACAATTTAATAAAGATTTTGCTAGATCTCACAAAGTCCATATATAATTGTCATGTAGACTAAAATGAATGCCACGCACAGGTCTGTGGTATTCCTTTAAAGAAAAGTCAACGACAAAAGAGCAAAAAGAGGTGCTCATATATATTATTCAAAAGTTTATACTTTTTGTCTGTGAGATGCCATACACATATATCATCATCATTAATTAGTATTTCTCAAAGTTCCACGTTATCCTTGTAATCCTAGCATTATTTTAAAACCAAATAAGGATTAACATAAGAATAAATTCTATCGGTTTAGTCATCTCTAAATTATTTAAAGAATCAATATCCTACAGAAATGAGTTATGTATTTCATTAATATCTTTAAGATAATATCCCATCATCATCATTATCAGAGAATTATAGGATTTTAGAGGCAGAAGGGGTCTTAAATGTAATCTGGTACTACTCTTTTGTTTTCAAATACAGGCAGAGTACTTAAATGACTCTTAACCCCATGCAACTAGTTAGTGATGAAGTCAGAAACTAAGATTTCAGTCTTAAACCAAATATTCTATTCTTCCCATTATGAACAAAGCTACCTCCCCAAAGTAATAATTAAACTAATATCTGATGATTATATGTTGGTTCCTATGTGCCAAGTTCTGTTCTAAGCTCTATATTGAGTTAATCTGTGTAACAGTCCCTCAGGCAGGTACTCTTAGCTTCTGCATTTTATAGGTGGAGAAACAGAGACAGCAAAGTTTAACTCGCCTGCCCTTCAAGTGACTACTAAGACATTGAGCTGTTTTGGACCCAGGAATGATGGCTTCAGAGCCCTTGCTCTCAACCAAGATATATATATATTTATAAGTAGATAATTTATATATAATTTATAAGTAGATAGCATTCTCCTCATGGGCTATACCAAGAGAATAATCAACAGACATCATTTTTGACTTAGACTAACTTCCAACCTATGATTTAATAATATAATTAAAGATAATTAAAGCAGCCTTCAAGGTGAGCTTTCCCAGAATTACTTGGGAGATTCAAACCCATAGCTGTCAGTGACACTTTGCCATATCCCTGTAAATAAAAATGTGGGTTCACATCGGTTAGTTCATTCACTTGTCCTTTCCTACAACAAATATTTACTGGGAGCCTACTATCAACCAGACACTCTTCTGAGAATAAAACAAACATCTCTGCTCTCATAAACTTGTACTCTTGTGGGGGAAAACATGCCACTGAGAGTAATAAAAGTAAATGTATAGTTATGTTACATATATACAACATACAAATATATTACATAACTTAAAGTAAAAGCTATAGTTATATTAGAAGTTGATAAATACCATAAACAACAACACTGTTTATATTTATAGACCCTGATATTTATAGACCTTATATTTAGACCCATGTTACACCCATGTTACAAGCTATTTGAAGTGTGGAGGAGAGGGCAGTTTGCAATTTTAAGTAGTGTCTTCGAGATAAGCCTTCTTGAAAAAGTGAGTGAACACTTAATAAAGAGAATTAAACATGAAGCAATCTGGAAGAAAGCCATCTGAGGAAGAAGAAAGAACTACTACAAAAGCCACAGGTATGATTGTAACTAGAATTCTGGGGCCAGGCTGTGGAAAGTGATCATTAAGAAAGAAGTGGGGGACACAGAGAGATACCTGAGGGCCGGATTGTGAAGGGTCTTGAAGGATACTGGAAGGGCTCTGGCTTCTGTTCTAAGTACCACAAAGAACACCGCAAGATTTTAAGCAAAGGAGTGCCATGACCTGACTTATTAAGTTTTAGAAGATCACTCTGGCTGTCATGTTAAAAATACAGCGTGACAAAAAAAAAAAAATACAGCGTGACAAGACAAGAACAGAAGCAGGGAGATAAGCAGAGGGGATTTTGGAGTAATATAGGTGAGAAATGACAGCGGCTCAGGCTAGGGTGGTAATGAGAGACGTATAAAAAGTGATACAGTTTTGGATATATTTTGAATATAATTAACAGATGTGGATGTATTTTGAATTTATTTAATAGATAAGAGAGAATGAGAAAAGCCAAACCAGACTCCAAACTTTGTGGTCTGAACAACTAGAAAGGATGGAATAGTTATTAACAATATTGAGGAAGGCTACAGATGAAGCAGATTTAAGGGGTAAGAGTAGTAGTTCAATTTGGGGGCATGCTGGGTTTACGATATTTATCAGTCATTGAGTAGACTGTGGGAAGCCATTGAATAAATGAGTCTGGAAGTTCAGGAGAAAGGAATGGACTGGAAATAGATATTTGAGAGTCATCATCACATATACGGACTTAAAATCATGAGCCTAGATCACACTAAATTCAGGGAGTAAACAGAATAGAAAAGCACCAAAGACTGATTTACAAGACCCTCAAACTTTATAGAGCTAAGTGGACAAGTAAGGACAGAAAGAGAATTAGCAAAGAAGACTGAAAAGCTAAGCGATATAGAGGAAAACCAAGAGATTATGGGACCTGAATGCCCAATGGAGAAAATTTATCAATTGTGTCAAATTCTGCTCACAGTTCTAGTAAGGTGGGCAAGGAAAATTGACCCCTGGACTTAGCATCACAGAGTATGGGGCACATTGAGCATTAGTGGAATGGCAATAGGCAGAGGTGAGAAAAGCTGGATTTTAGTATTAAGTATTTTATTCTGATTATTCTCATTATTAATTTCATTTACATTTTTCTGTGTCCTTTTTGGGGATTATGGGGAAGAGGTCATACCTTATTTAGTTTGATATTCTTCAGTCTTGTTATACAGTTTCTGAATAATATCAACTGCTCAAGAATTTTTTTGTATTCAATGGATGAATAAAATACCTATATGTAAGACATAAAAAATAGTTCTATTTTAGGTGGGACTTAACTATATAGTTGAAAGGAAAAAAAAATCTGGTTTAAGACCAAATTGTTACAAATGTTCAGAGGAAAGTGCTCACTGAGGGCTGTGTGACCATTTAAAGAAGTAGCAGGATTTCGGTTGGATTTTAGAGAAGTATGTCGATGTGTACACAAGCTCTATTGGCTCCCTGAAATGATCTGCATTGTCACTTTGCTTGGTAACAGTAACACTTCCCAGAAAAAGAAGAGGAAGAAGGAGGAGGTGGGAGAGGGGTAGGTGGGAAAGAGAGAAGGAGGGGAGAGAGGAGAAATAGGCATATATCAGCTTATTTTGCTAAAATTCAGATTCCTTTTTTTTTTGTAATTTGAGGGGTGGGGACAGCATGAGCAGGACGGACAGAGAGAAGGAAAGAGAATCTCAAGCAGACTCTGCCAGAGTGAAGAACCTGACACAGGACTTGATCCCAGAACCCTGAGATCATGACCTGAGTGGAAACCAAGAGTCAGATGCTTAATGGACAGCATCACTGAGGTGCCCCTAAAATTTGGATTCTTAACTCAAGTGCAATGTGGCCTAGGATTTACAGGAATCAAAAAGATAAATAAAAACTGAGGTTAGTTCTTTTAGCTCAACAATCAGTTATGGAATATATTATGAGAGGATTTGGGTCCTCCCACCCCCAAGAAGTCCTTTTTACTCCTAAGCCCCAGTAGCTCAGAACATGACTGCAGTTGGAGAAAGACTCTTCACAGAGGTTATTCAGTTAAAAGAAGGTGGGTCCTAATCCAATATGACTGCTATCTTTCTAAAAAGAAGAAATATGCACATAGACACATAAAGAGGGAAGGCCATGGGAAAAGACAGGGAGACGATGACCAGCTACAAGCCAAGGAGAGAGGTCTGGAACAGATTTCTCTCACAAAACCCCAGAGGGAAATGACTCTGCGGACACTTGGGTCTCGGACTTTGAAGCTGCTGAGCTGTGAGAAAATAAATGTGTGTTGTTTTAGCTAGAGAGTCTGTTATGGTAGCCCTAGAAAAATAATACAGAATGTAAAGCTAAAATGGCCCATCTTTTGCATTCATATGCAAAAGAATGCTATAAAAATAGATAGGAAGATTCCCCAAGAGCATGGAAGGCAAACCAAGAAATGACTGGGTTTCATCTGAGTTTGCAGTAACTTTGCTATGAGAATGCTCTGTTCTTTTATTTTTTAATTTTTAGATTTTTAAAAAGATTATATTTATTTTATTTGAGAGAGGGAAAGAAAGAGAGAATGAGCAGGCAAATAGGTAGAGGGACAAGTAGACTCCCCGCTTAGTGGGGCACCCATGTGGGGCCCAATCCCGGACCCTGAGATCATGGCCTGAGCCAAAGTCAGATGCTCAACCAACTGAGCCACTGAGGCACTCCCAGGAGTCTTGTTTTAAATACCGACCTTCTGCTAATAATCTCATGACATATCCTAAGTTAGTTTAGAATTTTCAGAATAATTTCACTTCTAAATTCAACATGGTGGGCTTATTTTTCTTTCAGTTTGTCTCACTGTTTTGTTCCTATTGATATTTCCAGAGTCCAAATGACCACAAAGCTCACAGTTCAGCATATCAATGCTCTGTTCTTGATTTACTTTGTATCTGTCCATACAAGAGAAAATTGTTTATCTAATTCAATCAATACAAATAATTTTTAATTATCTCTCAACTCATATAAGCTACACCTGTGCACCCGTTTGTGCCAGATAATCAAATGCTGATGAAAAAAGAAATGCCTTTCAAGAGGTAGTTAATATAAAAAGAGATGACAATTACAGTGTAAATAATCATTACTCTTTTACTGAGTTGAAGAAAGAATTAGTAGTAACTAGATTATAAATTCTCTGAGGACTAAGACTATATCTTATTGACCTTGAAAAACAGAATGAAACCAAAAATGTCTTAAAATGAGTACGGGCTCAAACAAAAAATGTTTGTTAAATGAACATAGAAGTATACCATGAGAATATTAGTCAACATTAAAATCGTGAGGTAGAATGCTTTAAAATAGAGGTTTTATTATTAATTAGGGATGGCAAGGGTTACAGATCAGGAGATAACTGTCACTGAAAAGACAGTTTGTTATACTCACAGATCCCAAAGTGGGGGGGGGGGCATGTCATACTGCACATGGGGTTAGGGGGAGGCACATGGGGCAGCACCAGTACTGGTCAGAAGGCAGGTGGGATGAGATGGGAGGAGTGAGGAGAAATGTGGGCAAGAGCCTTCATTATGGTTTCCATAGTAAGGAATGGAGGAGACAGGATAAAGAGGTTTAGGATTAGCTAGTTCAAGTAATTTCCATGAGCTCTAAAGTAAAAAGGCTGTCAGCAGTCCTCTGGTACTTGGCCCTGGGGTGATTAGGGCAAATGGATCGTGGCTCCCAGAGTGTGAGAGTTCAATAGAAGATGTGGTCCATAAACACAATGGAATATCAGTCAGCCATCAGAAAGTATGAATACCCAGCTTTTGTATCAACATGGATGGGACTGGAGGAGATTATGCTGAGTGAAATAAATCAAGCAGAGAGAGTCAATTATCATATGGTTTCACTTACTTGTGGAACATAAGGAATAGCATGGAGGACATTAGGAGAAGAAAAGGAAAAATGAAGTGGGGGAATTTGGAGGAGGAGATGAACCATGAGAGACTATGGCCTCCTAGAAACAAACTGAGGGTTTCAGAGGTGAGGGGATTGGGGGCATGGGTTAGCCTGGTGATCTGTATTAAGGAGGGCATGTACTGCATGGAGCACTGGGTGTTATATGCAAACAATGAATCTTGGAACACTGCATCAAAAACTAATGATGTACTGTATGGTGACTAACATAGCATAATTTAAAAAAAAAAAAGAAGAGATGCTCAGGACTGTGATTCTGGACTGGTTTGTTGGCATTTAAAAGGGATGTTTTAGGGCAAGTCTTTGAATAACTTTAGGAATTGGCTAATCTTGGGAAGAGCTGAAACTTCAAGATCAGCAAGGTCCCTGATGTCAAAGAATCAGAAGACAGAAAATAGAAAAAGACATGACTAATACATAGGGGTTACTTTATTTCCCAATAATTTTTAGTAATTAACACACTGAACAATATTTTGGATTTTTTTTCAGCCTCTCATGACCATAACTTATTAAGCCCAGTCTTAACTTTGACACTGATGTTAACATACAGCTATAATAAAATCTGTATAAATTTTGGTAAATCTTTCCTAATAAAAACAATAGCCATTTTTCCTCTTTTTGGAAATTATTTATTCTAATAAACAGATATGCAGAATTAATATGACTTGCTTTTAAATGAAGGTTGTTTTTGTGCACAAAAAGTATAAAAAGACATCACAGAAAGACTTTTTAAAGGTTATTAATTCTTCACTGACTCAAAGGACACATTATTTTCCTTGAATTACACTATATAAATATCTTGGAGCCAATTTTGAGACTTTATTATTTCTTTAGGTTTGTTGAAAACTAAACAGGGTATAAAGAATCATATTATTCTTCTTCTCTATATTCTATTCTCCTCCTGGTGTTTGCCTGAGATTTAGGGTAAATGCTTTTGCTTCTGTGTCCTCTGGATGCCTTTTTTCCCCAATGTAATACTCAGGATGACACTAGCCGTATGGAGATAAGGCTCTGAAAATGCACTGAGATTCTAGAATTTACTGAAGTAAAAAATAGTACTGAATTTTCTGTAGCCAATCTCTCATAAAGCTGCAGATTGAGAAATAGGTTATACCCAAGATTGTGATTAAAGATAATAGTGGTGATGTCTGATTCTTAGACATCATCTTAGACGTAAGAGTATGTCAGTGACTCAGGTCAATGCCTGATGAAATGAACCAACAGCATTAAGTTCTTATCTTTAATTCACCAGTATTTTTATCACTAGTCTCTCCTTAAGGGAATTATTTATCTTCACAATTTTATTTAAAGAAGAGGGTTTTTAGTAATAGATATCAAATAAGGAAAGGATATCCCACATCTGTCCATGGCATATATTCTAGTAATTAAATGTAAATTGCAATTTAGGTTAAGAATGACGCTTTGGGGGCGCCTGGGTGGTTCAGTGGGTTAAAGTCTCTGCCTTCCGCTGGGGTCGTGATCCCAGGGTCCTGGGATTGAGCCCTGCATTGGGCTCTCTGCTCAGCAGGGAGCCTGCTTCCCCCTCTCTCTCTCTGCCTGCCTCTCTGCCTACTTGTGATCTCTGTCTGTCAAATAAATAAATAAAAATCTTAAAAAAAAAAAACAACAACAGTTCTTTAAAAAAAAAAAATAATGACGCTTTGGAAGACTCCTCACTGATCCAGTTTGACACGGGGCCTCATACGTTGTGGGAGCACATATGCACATGTACACACACATGCACACACAGATGAAATTAAAATTGATGTTAACACCAGCGGGGAAGAAAAAAGAGCAAAAACGCACAGCCCCGTATTGCCAAATAGACAGTCATGGAATTTTCTTCAGGTTTAAAACAAGCTGCTCTCACTTATGGAATTTCTCTTCCCATAACCATGAGAGGGTTTTGGAGAAGTCACATGTCAGTTGAAGAATGCACCCCTTTAGTTTTTCAAGTGGTGCCAAAAGGTGTTAGGAAAGAAGAATATTAAATTGCAACAGGCTCTTCTCTAAATTCATTGGAACAGCTGAACTAAAACCACTAAGTCAAGCAGAATCTGATTACTCAGAAGGGGTTGTATCATGTAACACATACGAGTCTAGGAAGTATCATTAAACGTGGTCTTTGGATCTAAAATAAAGTAGCCGAAGACTAGCACTGAAGTATTCCTCAGGTTAAATCACTGCAGCAGCTCTTCAGTCAGGGCTCAGCTTGAGTTCTGAACGTGCGAGACCATCACGATGGAGGAGAAGCGGGTGGAAGTGAGACAAGTTACTGCAAAGCTCTGCCCTGTTCCTGGCCTGAGGAGAGAGACTGGGACAGGTGTGGGCTGTGATGGAGGTGGTGTGTGGTGTAGGTGGAGCTCCTGCTCAGGTGATGATCCAAAAGGAGAGTGAATGTGAAATATTTTATTTATTTGAGGGAGAGAGCAGAAACCACACAAGTGCACAAGCAAGAAGTGGGCAGAGCAGAGGGGGAGGGAGAGGGACAAGCAGATTCTGCACCCAATGCAGGGCTCGATCTCATGACCCCGAGATCATGACCTGACCCCCAAAACTGAGATTCTTAACCCATTGCACCACCAAGGTGCCCCAGGGGAGTACAGATTTTAGATAAAGCCTCATAAGAATGCAAATCGCAGTCTTAGGTCTAGCAATCGCCTTCTATGTTAATACATGTTCCTATTTCAATGAGCAACCTCAAATATCTCTTTGATCTAAATCAGTACTGTCCAATAGAAACATGATGTGAGCCAAATATTTAATTTCACATTGTCTAGTAGCTACATCAATAAAAGTAACAAGAAACAGATGAAATCTATTTTAATTATACATTTTATTCCATCTAATGGGTTGAAAATATTCTCATTTTAACACAATTATATGTTGAAAATCTTAATGAGATATTTTAATTCTTTATTTTCATACAATGTTTTTGAAATTGAATACCTTCTACGCAGAACACATCTCAATTCAGATTAGTCACATTTCAAGTCCTCAATAGTCCCGTGTGGTTAGTGGTTACCATGCATGGCTATTGACAACACATATCTAGATGTTGGAGTCTATTACTGAGGAACACTTGGAAAGCCAAGTGTATTTTTAAAAAGGAAAAAACCTGTGAAGCTGAATGACTACCTAGTGGTATATCAATTAACCCAAAACTTCTCTTCATGTTCCCACACTTCTTTGTTTCCAAAATTTGGGGTTGTAGAGACTAAAAAGTTGATGTGAAAAATCTTGGATTATAGTCTTAGCTGTAACCGTGGCTCTGACTGGTTTGTTTGTTAGTTGATCTGGACTATGATTATAGTTAGACCTACACTATCCTTGGATTTGATCCAGGGAACCCCATTCCAGTTTCAGACACCTTATGAGTATGTACTGATAAACCTTAGAACTAAACAAAAAATGCACTGACCTCTAGATAACACTGGCTCTCTATGCAACTCAAGCAGTCAATTAATATAGCTTGTACATTTTGCTAGTCAAACTTGGCTCCAGACTCAATATTGTTTGCACATTTATCTATGCAGGAAAACCATTATGTGTCTATGAATGTGACACTTTGGGGGCATTCTAAAGAAATTAATTCATTCCTTCCTTGAAAAATTTATTTACAAAATGGTTACCATGTGTGTAGATAAATGAAGCACTGAGGCCAAAAGAATGAGAGTATGGAACATGCCACAAAAAGCTTCTGGTTTGGTTTGCAGAAATAGATACATCAAATTAGTGTATATTATTAGTGTAAAAAGGAATGTAAAGAGGGAGAAATTAATATGCCTTGGATCTATCAGGAGACTTCATGGAGAAATTCAAACTCACAGTGGTCACTAGGATGGCTGGGTCTGAGCTGATAATTCCAGATTGAGGAAAACGTTTCAGCAGAGGAAAGGAATTGAGTGGCTAGGGACAGGAAGAGCCTAATTTAATTGGAAATTTTGTGTGAAGAAGTAATAATGATGGTTAATGTTGATTATATAATATGTATTATATGACATATAATAATGAGGATACAATAATGAGAACACTGAAGTACAGAGAGGTTTAATAACTAAGATCTATAAAGCTGGAAAATATAGGATGAGTTTGGGTTAGACACTTTGAATTCAGAGTATGGAACATTCAAGTGTCAGGGACTGTGGTATTAGAACATCCATATAAAGTTGAGACTGGAGATATTATCTTGGGAATGAAGTTTACATTATTAATTAACTGTAGGAAAGCATCTAAAGAGATGAATATTGAAAGCTAAGGCCTATTCCCTAGGAATCAAGATCAAGAAGAATAAAGTCTGAAAAAACCCATGGCATTCATTCAGAAGGGGAGAGAAATCCAACAGAAATGGAAGGCAGTTCTCAGTGAAATAAGAGAAAGTGGATTAAAAATAAGGGAGATGTTGAGTATAAGCCCCTACTTTGACAATTTTGGTTTGGTGCAACAAAAGAGAGAAGCATAATGAAAGATAAAGAAATATCAACCTCTGAAAGTCTTCATTCACTAACTCGACCACCAGATAGCTGAGTGGTTGGGATGTATGGGGGTTAGCAGAATCTTCTGAGCTACCTCTTTAAGCATAGAAAGAAGGATGAAATGGGTGAAAAGATAAAAAAGGTAGAAATCAAACTCAACACATGCAAAACAGATAATCACATCAAAAAATGGGCAGAAGATATGAACAGACACTTCTCCAATGAAGACATACAAATGGCTATCAGACATATGAAAAAATGTTCATCATGACTAGCTATCAGGGAGATACAAATTAAAACCACATTGAGATACCACCTCACACCAGTTAGAATGGCCAAAATCAGCAAGACAGGAAACAATGTGTGTTGGAGAGGATGTGGAGAAAGGGGAACCTTCTTACACTGTTGGTGGGAATGCAAGTTGGTGCAGCCACTCTGGAGAACAGTGTGGAGGTTCCTCAAGAAGTTAAAAATAGAGCTTCCCTATGACCCTGCAATTGC